>JAKISB010000010.1:61210-64045 GCA_028551475.1 Casuarina equisetifolia
ATCAATCCATGATATTTGGGAGGTGCCAAAACGAGTGCGACATGATTTGGAGCCATTTCCAATTTATCATGATTTTTTGAATTTTTTAGGATTAAAAAAATTAAAAAAAAATAAATAATGGTCAAATGAACACGAGGGTGGCTGCACTGGAGTCCCCAGATTCTTCTGAGGGACCGTACAAAAATTGGTGCCAAAACTCGGAGGTGGCCACGGGCAAGGCCAATGTGGGCGCCCAAGGCCGTGCCAGCGCGGGCGGGGGTGCGCGCAGGGCCGTGCCAGCGTGCCAGCGCGGGGGGGGGTGCGCGCAGGGCCGTGCCAGCGTGCCAGCGCGGGGCGCTGTGCGCGCAGGGCCGTGCCAGCGTGCCAGCGCGGGGCGCTGTGCGCGCAGGGCCGTGCCAGCGTGCCAGCGCGGGGCGCGGTGCGCGCAGGGCCGTGCCAGCGTGCCAGCGCGGGGCGCTGTGCGCGCAGGGCCGTGCCAGCGTGCCAGCGCGGGGCGCTGTGCGCGCAGGGCCGTGCCAGCGCGCGGGGGTTGCCCAGGATCGTTTGTCCTCGGATAACCTCAGATTTTCACCGTGCCAATCGCCTTTTTTTGGTTCCTAAATTCATTATAAGACATTCTGGAGGTTCCAAAACAAGCGGATCCATATTTGGACCCATTTTCCATTTTCTAGGATTTTTCCAAGGTTACGGCTTTAGAAAATCATAAAAATTAAATTACGCGTCCAAAAATTATGAAACTTGTGGCGTTGGAATCGTCTCATTTTTCTGAGTTTGTGTACAAAAAATCACGCGAAAATTCCAAGTATTTCGTCAAAAAAAGGGCTGCTACCTCCTCAGACATATTGATGTTTCCTGGTGCCGGAAGGGATTTAGACTTAAGAGCTCTTTAGGGGGGCGAGTTGGTCGAGCCAGGGTCGGCACTGGGCATGCGCGCAGTGACCCCCCTGGCATGGGCGTGCCGCAGGGGGGGGCACGCCTCCTATCATGATCCGTTTGCCGTTTGCCGTTTGCCGTTTGCCGTTCGCCGTTCGCCGGCGCCGGCGCACGTTCAACCGTGCCGCTGCTAGCGTGCTGCTCCTGCCGCGCCCATCCCCCGCAAGGGGGTCTGTCCCTCTCTCTCGATGTCCCTCTGGCGAGCCAGCGCCCTGGCAACAAGGTGCGTCCCGCAGGCTGGGGACGCACCGCCCCCCCGTCCCTCTCACGCGATGTCCCTCTGGCGAGCCAGCGCCCTGGCAACAAGGTGCGTCCCGCAGGCTGGGGACGCAACGCCCCCTCCCGTCCCTCTAACGCGATGTCCCTCTGGCGAGCCAGCGCCCTGGCAACGAAAACCAAAAAAGCGACTAGCCTTTCCCAACCTCATCGTCGTGCCCCGGGCGCCTGCTTCCCCGGGTTGCCCCTTTCGCTGGCTCTCCCCGCGTCACGGAGCATGCACACGCCGCGAGCAGCCACTGCAGGTCTCTGAACGCACGGGGTGCGCCACTCGTCTGGCGCTAACCGTGTCACGGAGCACGCACACGCTGCGAGCAGCCGCTCTAAGACTCTGAAGGCGGGGGGGTCGCCACGCCCTCTCTCTCGCGCCCCGGGCGTCCTTCGCGCCCGGGGTGTTCCGCATCCGCATCAACATCATACTTTGAAACGCGCGGTGTGCGCGACCCCATCCTTCTCATCGTGCCCCGGGCGCCTGCTGCCCCGGGGTTGCCCCTTTTGCTGGCTCTCCTCGCGTCACGGAGCACGCACACGCCGCGAGCAGCCACTGCATGTCTCTGAACGCACGGGGTGCGCCACTCGTCTGGCGCTAACCGTGTCACGGAGCACGCACACGCTGCGAGCAGCCGCGCTAAGACTCCGAAGGCGCGGGGGGCTGCCAAGCACTCTCTCTCGCCCCCGGGCGTCCTTCATGCCCCCGGGGTGTTCCGCATTCGCACTCTTGTCATGCCTCGGGTGCCTGCTGCCCCGGGGTCGCCCCATGCCCCTCCCCTCCCTCCCTCCTCCTCTTTGCTTGGCGCCCTGGGCATCTATCCATCTCGATTTCTCCCTCTCCTTGTCGTCGATGCCCTCGGCGCACCACTCCCTCCCGACCCGTCGGTTTGCTAGAGAAAGAAAGAAGAGAGGCGAAGGTCCTCTCTCTGCACGCCCAGCGGTCCGGGTTCGGCGTCGCACGATGCTTCCGCATTTCCTGCCCCCATCCATCTCGGATGGCGGGCGGGGGTCGCGGTCCGTCTGGCGATGTCGCGGCCCAGCGTACGCAGCGGCGTGTGAGAGGTGGTAGGGTCGTATGGCTCGGCAGGCTCGGTGCTCGCGCATCGAACTGCCCGGCATGCGCCCGATCATTGTCGCCCCGAGTCACGCGCAGTGCTCGGGCGTCCATGGGGTTTCCTGTGTTGGATACCTGCCGCCACGGAATTGTTGCCCATCGCCGACCCTTTCTCCTTGCCAGCGCGCCCCAGCGGGCGCTGGCAGGACCCCGAAGCTGTTCGCGAGCGGCCAAGCGTGCCTCGCCCCACGCGGGCGCGGTCGCCTTGGACCTCGCGCGCACGCTCGTTCTCTCGGATGCGGAACGCTGTCCCCCGGGCTCGGTGCGTCCGCGCGACGCCCCGCACGCCCCGAACGAGCGCCCTACGCCGCTCGACTCGCACGATTGCACCCGTCCGCGCCGAAGAGGCAGTCGTTCCCCTCGCGGGGCGACCCTCGGTCGCCGGGCGGGGGCATCGCCGAGGAATGCTACCTGGTTGATCCTGCCAGTAGTCATATGCTTGTCTCAAAGATTAAGCCATGCATGTGTAAGTATGAACTAATTCAGACTGTGAAACTGCGAATGGCTCATTAAATCAGTTA
>JAKISB010000010.1:112253-114753 GCA_028551475.1 Casuarina equisetifolia
AGCCCCCCGCGCCTTCGGAGTCTTAGCGCGGCTGCTCGCAGCGTGTGCGTGCTCCGTGACACGGTTAGCGCCAGACGAGTGGCGCACCCCGTGCGTTCAGAGACATGCAGTGGCTGCTCGCGGCGTGTGCGTGCTCCGTGACGCGAGGAGAGCCAGCAAAAGGGGCAACCCCGGGGCAGCAGGCGCCCGGGGCACGATGAGAAGGATGGGGTCGCGCACACCGCGCGTTTCAAAGTATGATGTTGATGCGGATGCGGAACACCCCGGGCGCGAAGGACGCCCGGGGCGCGAGAGAGAGGCGTGGCGACCCCCCGCCCTTCAGAGTCTTAGAGCGGCTGCTCGCAGCGTGTGCGTGCTCCGTGACACGGTTAGCGCCAGACGAGTGGCGCACCCCGTGCGTTCAGAGACCTGCAGTGGCTGCTCGCGGCGTGTGCATGCTCCGTGACGCGGGGAGAGCCAGCGAAAGGGGCAACCCCGGGGAAGCAGGCGCCCGGGGCACGACGATGAGGTTGGGAAAGGCTAGTCGCTTTTTTGGTTTTCGTTGCCAGGGCGCTGGCTCGCCAGAGGGACATCGCGTTAGAGGGACGGGAGGGGGCGTTGCGTCCCCAGCCTGCGGGACGCACCTTGTTGCCAGGGCGCTGGCTCGCCAGAGGGACATCGCGTGAGAGGGACGGGGGGGCGGTGCGTCCCCAGCCTGCGGGACGCACCTTGTTGCCAGGGCGCTGGCTCGCCAGAGGGACATCGAGAGAGAGGGACAGACCCCCTTGCGGGGGATGGGCGCGGCAGGAGCAGCACGCTAGCAGCGGCACGGTTGAACGTGCGCCGGCGCCGGCGAACGGCGAACGGCAAACGGCAAACGGCAAACGGATCATGATAGGAGGCGTGCCCCCCCCTGCGGCACGCCCATGCCAGGGGGGTCACTGCGCGCATGCCCAGTGCCGACCCTGGCTCGACCAACTCGCCCCCCCTAAAGAGCTCTTAAGTCTAAATCCCTTCCGGCACCAGGAAACATCAATATGTCTGAGGAGGTAGCAGCCCTTTTTTTGACGAAATACTTGGAATTTTCGCGTGATTTTTTGTACACAAACTCAGAAAAATGAGACGATTCCAACGCCACAAGTTTCATAATTTTTGGACGCGTAATTTAATTTTTATGATTTTCTAAAGCCGTAACCTTGGAAAAATCCTAGAAAATGGAAAATGGGTCCAAATATGGATCCGCTTGTTTTGGAACCTCCAGAATGTCTTATAATGAATTTAGGAACCAAAAAAAGGCGATTGGCACGGTGAAAATCTGAGGTTATCCGAGGACAAACGATCCTGGGGCAACCCCCGCGCGCTGGCACGGCCCTGCGCGCACAGCGCCCCGCGCTGGCACGCTGGCACGGCCCTGCGCGCACAGCGCCCCGCGCTGGCACGCTGGCACGGCCCTGCGCGCACAGCGCCCCGCGCTGGCACGCTGGCACGGCCCTGCGCGCACAGCGCCCCGCGCTGGCACGCTGGCACGGCCCTGCGCGCACAGCGCCCCGCGCTGGCACGCTGGCACGGCCCTGCGCGCACAGCGCCCCGCGCTGGCACGCTGGCACGGCCCTGCGCGCACAGCGCCCCGCGCTGGCACGCTGGCACGGCCCTGCGCGCACAGCGCCCCGCGCTGGCACGCTGCGCGCACGCCCCGCGCTGCACGGCTGCGCGCACAGCGCCCCGCGCTGGCACGCTGGCACGGCCCTGCGCGCACAGCGCCCGCGCTGGCACGCTGGCACGGCCCTGCGCGCACGCGCCCCGCGCTGGCACGCTGGCACGGCCTGCGCGCACCCCGCCGCGCTGGCACGCTGGCACGGCCCTGCGCGCACCCCCGCCCGCGCTGGCACGGCCTTGGGCGCCCACATTGGCCTTGCCCGTGGCCACCTCCGAGTTTTGGCACCAATTTTTGTACGGTCCCTCAGAAGAATCTGGGGACTCCAGTGCAGCCACCCTCGTGTTCATTTGACCATTATTTATTTTTTTTTTAATTTTTTTAATCCTAAAAAATTCAAAAAATCATGATAAATTGGAAATGGCTCCAAATCATGTCGCACTCGTTTTGGCACCTCCCAAATATCATGGATTGATTTTGGGAGCCAAATTTGGGTGTTTGGCACATGAAAAATCAATACTTGAGGGGAGACCAAGTGAATTCGATTCCACTAGTGTGGGGGTGACGAGGGTGTGCCGCAAGGCACCCGTGGCCTTGCCGCTAGCGTCCCCAACCCAAACCCCCCAAGGCACTGCCATCACCTTCCCCAAGCCACACCATGGCCTTGTCAAAGCCTCCGAGGCGGCACGCCACATAACTTGCCCCGCATGACCTCCGTATGCCATGGCCCAACGTAGGCCGCGGGTGGCCTTGACAAGCCACTCTCTCGCAAGAACCTACCTCCCTCGACATTGCCTTTCCCTTGTCAATGGCAGCCACGACCTTCACCATGGTGCCTGTGGTGCTCTTGCCAATGGCCTTGCCCTT
>JAKISB010000010.1:173372-174520 GCA_028551475.1 Casuarina equisetifolia
GCGGGGCGCTGTGCGCGCAGGGCCGTGCCAGCGTGCCAGCGCGGGGCGCTGTGCGCGCAGGGCCGTGCCAGCGTGCCAGCGCGGGGCGCTGTGCGCGCAGGGCCGTGCCAGCGTGCCAGCGCGGGGCGCTGTGCGCGCAGGGCCGTGCCAGCGCGCGGGGGTTGCCCCAGGATCGTTTGTCCTCGGATAACCTCAGATTTTCACCGTGCCAATCGCCTTTTTTTGGTTCCTAATTCATTATAAGACATTCTGGAGGTTCCAAAACAAGCGGATCCATATTTGGACCCATTTTCCATTTTCTAGGATTTTTCCAAGGTTACGGCTTTAGAAAATCATAAAAATTAAATTACGCGTCCAAAAATTATGAAACTTGTGGCGTTGGAATCGTCTCATTTTTCTGAGTTTGTGTACAAAAAATCACGCGAAAATTCCAAGTATTTCGTCAAAAAAGGGCTGCTACCTCCTCAGACATATTGATGTTTCTGGTGCCGGAAGGGATTTAGACTTAAGAGCTCTTTAGGGGGGGCGAGTTGGTCGAGCCAGGGTCGGCACTGGGCATGCGCGCAGTGACCCCCCTGGCATGGGCGTGCCGCAGGGGGGGGCACGCCTCCTATCATGATCCGTTTGCCGTTTGCCGTTTGCCGTTCGCCGTTCGCCGGCGCCGGCGCACGTTCAACCGTGCCGCTGCTAGCGTGCTGCTCCTGCCGCGCCCATCCCCCGCAAGGGGGTCTGTCCCTCTCTCTCGATGTCCCTCTGGCGAGCCAGCGCCCTGGCAACAAGGTGCGTCCCGCAGGCTGGGGACGCACCGCCCCCCGTCCCTCTCACGCGATGTCCCTCTGGCGAGCCAGCGCCCTGGCAACAAGGTGCGTCCCGGCGGCTGGGGGGGGGACGCAACGCCCCCCCCCCCGTCCTCAACGCGATGTCCCTCTGGCGAGCCAGCGCCCTGGCAACGAAAACCAAAAAAGCGACTAGCCTTTCCCAACCTCATCGTCGTGCCCCGGGCGCCTGCTTCCCCGGGTTGCCCCTTTCGCTGGCTCTCCCCGCGTCACGGAGCATGCACACGCCGCGAGCAGCCACTGCAGGTCTCTGAACGCACGGGGTGCGCCACTCGTCTGGCGCTAACCGTGTCACGGAGCACGCACACGCTG
>JAKISB010000010.1:230885-233385 GCA_028551475.1 Casuarina equisetifolia
GAGGAGAGCCAGCAAAAGGGGCAACCCCGGGGCAGCAGGCGCCCGGGGCACGATGAGAAGGATGGGGTCGCGCACACCGCGCGTTTCAAAGTATGATGTTGATGCGGATGCGGAACACCCCGGGCGCGAAGGACGCCCGGGGCGCGAGAGAGAGGGCGTGGCGACCCCCCGCGCCTTCAGAGTCTTAGAGCGGCTGCTCGCAGCGTGTGCGTGCTCCGTGACACGGTTAGCGCCAGACGAGTGGCGCACCCCGTGCGTTCAGAGACCTGCAGTGGCTGCTCGCGGCGTGTGCATGCTCCGTGACGCGGGGAGAGCCAGCGAAAGGGGCAACCCCGGGGAAGCAGGCGCCCGGGGCACGACGATGAGGTTGGGAAAGGCTAGTCGCTTTTTTGGTTTTCGTTGCCAGGGCGCTGGCTCGCCAGAGGGACATCGCGTTAGAGGGACGGGAGGGGGCGTTGCGTCCCCAGCCTGCGGGACGCACCTTGTTGCCAGGGCGCTGGCTCGCCAGAGGGACATCGCGTGAGAGGGACGGGGGGGCGGTGCGTCCCCAGCCTGCGGGACGCACCTTGTTGCCAGGGCGCTGGCTCGCCAGAGGGACATCGAGAGAGAGGGACAGACCCCCTTGCGGGGGATGGGCGCGGCAGGAGCAGCACGCTAGCAGCGGCACGGTTGAACGTGCGCCGGCGCCGGCGAACGGCGAACGGCAAACGGCAAACGGCAAACGGATCATGATAGGAGGCGTGCCCCCCCCTGCGGCACGCCCATGCCAGGGGGGTCACTGCGCGCATGCCCAGTGCCGACCCTGGCTCGACCAACTCGCCCCCCCTAAAGAGCTCTTAAGTCTAAATCCCTTCCGGCACCAGGAAACATCAATATGTCTGAGGAGGTAGCAGCCCTTTTTTTGACGAAATACTTGGAATTTTCGCGTGATTTTTTGTACACAAACTCAGAAAAATGAGACGATTCCAACGCCACAAGTTTCATAATTTTTGGACGCGTAATTTAATTTTTATGATTTTCTAAAGCCGTAACCTTGGAAAAATCCTAGAAAATGGAAAATGGGTCCAAATATGGATCCGCTTGTTTTGGAACCTCCAGAATGTCTTATAATGAATTTAGGAACCAAAAAAAGGCGATTGGCACGGTGAAAATCTGAGGTTATCCGAGGACAAACGATCCTGGGGCAACCCCCGCGCGCTGGCACGGCCCTGCGCGCACAGCGCCCCGCGCTGGCACGCTGGCACGGCCCTGCGCGCACAGCGCCCCGCGCTGGCACGCTGGCACGGCCCTGCGCGCACAGCGCCCCGCGCTGGCACGCTGGCACGGCCCTGCGCGCACAGCGCCCCGCGCTGGCACGCTGGCACGGCCCTGCGCGCACAGCGCCCCGCGCTGGCACGCTGGCACGGCCCTGCGCGCACAGCCCCGCGCCACCACGCCCCGCGCTGGCACGCTGGCACGGCCCTGCGCGCACCCCCGCCCGCGCTGGCACGCTGGCACGGCCCTGCGCGCACCCCCGCCCGCGCTGGCACGGCCTTGGGCGCCCACATTGGCCTTGCCCGTGGCCACCTCCGAGTTTTGGCACCAATTTTTGTACGGTCCCTCAGAAGAATCTGGGGACTCCAGTGCAGCCACCCTCGTGTTCATTTGACCATTATTTATTTTTTTTTAATTTTTTTAATCCTAAAAAATTCAAAAAATCATGATAAATTGGAAATGGCTCCAAATCATGTCGCACTCGTTTTGGCACCTCCCAAATATCATGGATTGATTTTGGGAGCCAAATTTGGGTGTTTGGCACATGAAAAATCAATACTTGAGGGGAGACCAAGTGAATTCGATTCCACTAGTGTGGGGGTGACGAGGGTGTGCCGCAAGGCACCCGTGGCCTTGCCGCTAGCGTCCCCAACCCAAACCCCCCAAGGCACTGCCATCACCTTCCCCAAGCCACACCATGGCCTTGTCAAAGCCTCCGAGGCGGCACGCCACATAACTTGCCCCGCATGACCTCCGTATGCCATGGCCCAACGTAGGCCGCGGGTGGCCTTGACAAGCCACTCTCTCGCAAGAACCTACCTCCCTCGACATTGCCTTTCCCTTGTCAATGGCAGCCACGACCTTCACCATGGTGCCTGTGGTGCTCTTGCCAATGGCCTTGCCCTTGGCCACGGGAGCGATGTTGTGGCATGGCCTAACCCCACACAACACAAGCTCCGTTGCCATGCCCTTGTCGATGGTGGCCAAGCTATGGCCTTGGCCACTGCACATGCATTGTGGATGGGTAAGCTAACCTCCTTTTGCCATGCACGGACGCTGGCAGCAACCCCTTGCCCAGTGCCCACCACCCAGCGCGAGGGGCTAACCTCATTTTGGCAAAGAAGGCCATTTTGCGCGGCCACGGTGCCCAACACCCAGCGCGAGGGGCTAACCTCGTTTTGCCAAGGAAGGCCGTTTTGCGCGGCCACGGCCTAGCCAGCTCGGCCACGGTGCCTCTTGGGGCCTT
>JAKISB010000010.1:243030-245530 GCA_028551475.1 Casuarina equisetifolia
ATGCAGTGGCTGCTCGCGGCGTGTGCGTGCTCCGTGACGCGAGGAGAGCCAGCAAAAGGGGCAACCCCGGGGCAGCAGGCGCCCGGGGCACGATGAGAAGGATGGGGTCGCGCACACGCGCGCGTTTCAAAGTATGATGTTGATGCGGATGCGGAACACCCCGGGCGCGAAGGACGCCCGGGGCGCGAGAGAGAGGGCGTGGCGACCCCCCGCGCCTTCAGAGTCTTAGAGCGGCTGCTCGCAGCGTGTGCGTGCTCCGTGACACGGTTAGCGCCAGACGAGTGGCGCACCCCGTGCGTTCAGAGACCTGCAGTGGCTGCTCGCGGCGTGTGCATGCTCCGTGACGCGGGGAGAGCCAGCGAAAGGGGCAACCCCGGGGAAGCAGGCGCCCGGGGCACGACGATGAGGTTGGGAAAGGCTAGTCGCTTTTTTGGTTTTCGTTGCCAGGGCGCTGGCTCGCCAGAGGGACATCGCGTTAGAGGGACGGGAGGGGGCGTTGCGTCCCCAGCCTGCGGGACGCACCTTGTTGCCAGGGCGCTGGCTCGCCAGAGGGACATCGCGTGAGAGGGACGGGGGGGCGGTGCGTCCCCAGCCTGCGGGACGCACCTTGTTGCCAGGGCGCTGGCTCGCCAGAGGGACATCGAGAGAGAGGGACAGACCCCCTTGCGGGGATGGGCGCGGCAGGAGCAGCACGCTAGCAGCGGCACGGTTGAACGTGCGCCGGCGCCGGCGAACGGCGAACGGCAAACGGCAAACGGCAAACGGATCATGATAGGAGGCGTGCCCCCCCCTGCGGCACGCCCATGCCAGGGGGGTCACTGCGCGCATGCCCAGTGCCGACCCTGGCTCGACCAACTCGCCCCCCCTAAAGAGCTCTTAAGTCTAAATCCCTTCCGGCACCAGGAAACATCAATATGTCTGAGGAGGTAGCAGCCCTTTTTTTGACGAAATACTTGGAATTTTCGCGTGATTTTTTGTACACAAACTCAGAAAAATGAGACGATTCCAACGCCACAAGTTTCATAATTTTTGGACGCGTAATTTAATTTTTATGATTTTCTAAAGCCGTAACCTTGGAAAAATCCTAGAAAATGGAAAATGGGTCCAAATATGGATCCGCTTGTTTTGGAACCTCCAGAATGTCTTATAATGAATTTAGGAACCAAAAAAAGGCGATTGGCACGGTGAAAATCTGAGGTTATCCGAGGACAAACGATCCTGGGGCAACCCCCGCGCGCTGGCACGGCCCTGCGCGCACAGCGCCCCGCGCTGGCACGCTGGCACGGCCCTGCGCGCACAGCGCCCCGCGCTGGCACGCTGGCACGGCCCTGCGCGCACAGCGCCCCGCGCTGGCACGCTGGCACGGCCCTGCGCGCACAGCGCCCCGCGCTGGCACGCTGGCACGGCCCTGCGCGCACAGCGCCCCGCGCTGGCACGCTGGCACGGCCCTGCGCGCACCCCCGCCCGCGCTGGCACGCTGGCACGGCCCTGCGCGCACCCCCGCCCGCGCTGGCACGGCCTTGGGCGCCCACATTGGCCTTGCCCGTGGCCACCTCCGAGTTTTGGCACCAATTTTTGTACGGTCCCTCAGAAGAATCTGGGGACTCCAGTGCAGCCACCCTCGTGTTCATTTGACCATTATTTATTTTTTTTTAATTTTTTTAATCCTAAAAAATTCAAAAAATCATGATAAATTGGAAATGGCTCCAAATCATGTCGCACTCGTTTTGGCACCTCCCAAATATCATGGATTGATTTTGGGAGCCAAATTTGGGTGTTTGGCACATGAAAAATCAATACTTGAGGGGAGACCAAGTGAATTCGATTCCACTAGTGTGGGGGTGACGAGGGTGTGCCGCAAGGCACCCGTGGCCTTGCCGCTAGCGTCCCCAACCCAAACCCCCCAAGGCACTGCCATCACCTTCCCCAAGCCACACCATGGCCTTGTCAAAGCCTCCGAGGCGGCACGCCACATAACTTGCCCCGCATGACCTCCGTATGCCATGGCCCAACGTAGGCCGCGGGTGGCCTTGACAAGCCACTCTCTCGCAAGAACCTACCTCCCTCGACATTGCCTTTCCCTTGTCAATGGCAGCCACGACCTTCACCATGGTGCCTGTGGTGCTCTTGCCAATGGCCTTGCCCTTGGCCACGGGAGCGATGTTGTGGCATGGCCTAACCCCACACAACACAAGCTCCGTTGCCATGCCCTTGTCGATGGTGGCCAAGCTATGGCCTTGGCCACTGCACATGCATTGTGGATGGGTAAGCTAACCTCCTTTTGCCATGCACGGACGCTGGCAGCAACCCCTTGCCCAGTGCCCACCACCCAGCGCGAGGGGCTAACCTCATTTTGGCAAAGAAGGCCATTTTGCGCGGCCACGGTGCCCAACACCCAGCGCGAGGGGCTAACCTCGTTTTGCCAAGGAAGGCCGTTTTGCGCGGCCACGGCCTAGCCAGCTCGGCCACGGTGCCTCTTGGGGCCTTGCCAGCGGCGCCC
>JAKISB010000010.1:279457-282508 GCA_028551475.1 Casuarina equisetifolia
CTGGGTGGTGGGCACTGGGCAAGGGGTTGCTGCCAGCGTCCGTGCATGGCAAAAGGAGGTTAGCTTACCCATCCACAATGCATGTGCAGTGGCCAAGGCCATAGCTTGGCCACCATCGACAAGGGCATGGCAACGGAGCTTGTGTTGTGTGGGGTTAGGCCATGCCACAACATCGCTCCCGTGGCCAAGGGCAAGGCCATTGGCAAGAGCACCACAGGCACCATGGTGAAGGTCGTGGCTGCCATTGACAAGGGAAAGGCAATGTCGAGGGAGGTAGGTTCTTGCGAGAGAGTGGCTTGTCAAGGCCACCCGCGGCCTACGTTGGGCCATGGCATACGGAGGTCATGCGGGGCAAGTTATGTGGCGTGCCGCCTCGGAGGCTTTGACAAGGCCATGGTGTGGCTTGGGGAAGGTGATGGCAGTGCCTTGGGGGGTTTGGGTTGGGGACGCTAGCGGCAAGGCCACGGGTGCCTTGCGGCACACCCTCGTCACCCCCACACTAGTGGAATCGAATTCACTTGGTCTCCCCTCAAGTATTGATTTTCATGTGCCAAACACCCAAATTTGGCTCCCAAAATCAATCCATGATATTTGGGAGGTGCCAAAACGAGTGCGACATGATTTGGAGCCATTTCCAATTTATCATGATTTTTGAATTTTTTAGGATTAAAAAAATTAAAAAAAAATAAATAATGGTCAAATGAACACGAGGGTGGCTGCACTGGAGTCCCCAGATTCTTCTGAGGGACCGTACAAAAATTGGTGCCAAAACTCGGAGGTGGCCACGGCAAGGCCAATGTGGGCGCCCAAGGCCGTGCCAGCGCGGGCGGGGGTGCGCGCAGGGCCGTGCCAGCGTGCCAGCGCGGGGCGCTGTGCGCGCAGTGCCGTGCCAGCGTGCCAGCGCGGGCGGGGGTGCGCGCAGGGCCGTGCCAGCGTGCCAGCGCGGGGCGCTGTGCGCGCAGGGCCGTGCCAGCGTGCCAGCGCGGGGCGCTGTGCGCGCAGGGCCGTGCCAGCGTGCCAGCGCGGGGCGCTGTGCGCGCAGGGCCGTGCCAGCGCGGGGCGCTGTGCGCGCAGGGCCGTGCCAGCGCGGGGCGCTGTGCGCGCAGGGCCGTGCCAGCGTGCCAGCGCGGGGCGCTGTGCGCGCAGTGCCGTGCCAGCGCGGGGCGCTGTGCGCGCAGGGCCGTGCCAGCGCGGGGCGCTGTGCGCGCAGGGCCGTGCCAGCGTGCCAGCGCGGGGCGCTGTGCGCGCAGGGCCGTGCCAGCGTGCCAGCGCGGGGCGCTGTGCGCGCAGTGCCGTGCCAGCGCGGGGCGCTGTGCGCGCAGGGCCGTGCCAGCGCGCGGGGGTTGCCCCAGGATCGTTTGTCCTCGGATAACCTCAGATTTTCACCGTGCCAATCGCCTTTTTTGGTTCCTAAATTCATTATAAAGACATTCTGGAGGTGCCAAAACAAGCGGATCCATATTTGGACCCATTTTCCATTTTCTAGGATTTTTCCAAGGTTACGGCTTTAGAAAATCATAAAAATTAAATTACGCGTCCAAAAATTATGAAACTTGTGGCGTTGGAATCGTCTCATTTTTCTGAGTTTGTGTACAAAAAATCACGCGAAAATTCCAAGTATTTCGTCAAAAAAAGGGCTGCTACCTCCTCAGACATATTGATGTTTCCTGGTGCCGGAAGGGATTTAGACTTAAGAGCTCTTTAGGGGGGGCGAGTTGGTCGAGCCAGGGTCGGCACTGGGCATGCGCGCAGTGACCCCCCTGGCATGGGCGTGCCGCAGGGGGGGGCACGCCTCCTATCATGATCCGTTTGCCGTTTGCCGTTTGCCGTTCGCCGTTCGCCGGCGCCGGCGCACGTTCAACCGTGCCGCTGCTAGCGTGCTGCTCCTGCCGCGCCCATCCCCCGCAAGGGGGTCTGTCCCTCTCTCTCGATGTCCCTCTGGCGAGCCAGCGCCCTGGCAACAAGGTGCGTCCCGCAGGCTGGGGACGCACCGCCCCCCCCGTCCCTCTCACGCGATGTCCCTCTGGCGAGCCAGCGCCCTGGCAACAAGGTGCGTCCCGCAGGCTGGGGACGCACCGCCCCCCCCGTCCCTCTCACGCGATGTCCCTCTGGCGAGCCAGCGCCCTGGCAACGAAAACCAAAAAAGCGACTAGCCTTTCCCAACCTCATCGTCGTGCCCCGGGCGCCTGCTTCCCCGGGGTTGCCCCTTTCGCTGGCTCTCCCCGCGTCACGGAGCATGCACACGCCGCGAGCAGCCACTGCAGGTCTCTGAACGCACGGGGTGCGCCACTCGTCTGGCGCTAACCGTGTCACGGAGCACGCACACGCTGCGAGCAGCCGCTCTAAGACTCTGAAGGCGCGGGGGGTCGCCACGCCCTCTCTCTCGCGCCCCGGGCGTCCTTCGCGCCCGGGGTGTTCCGCATCCGCATCAACATCATACTTTGAAACGCGCGGT
The DNA here is from genome assembly GCA_028551475.1 of Casuarina equisetifolia. NCBI lineage: Eukaryota > Viridiplantae > Streptophyta > Magnoliopsida > Fagales > Casuarinaceae > Casuarina > Casuarina equisetifolia. The sequence continues at coordinate 281,913 of JAKISB010000010.1, forward strand.
GCGCGCGACCCCATCCTTCTCATCGTGCCCCGGGCGCCTGCTGCCCCGGGGTTGCCCCTTTTGCTGGCTCTCCTCGCGTCACGGAGCACGCACACGCCGCGAGCAGCCACTGCATGTCTCTGAACGCACGGGGTGCGCCACTCGTCTGGCGCTAACCGTGTCACGGAGCACGCACACGCTGCGAGCAGCCGCGCTAAGACTCTGAAGGCGCGGGGGGCTGCCAAGCACTCTCTCTCGCGCCCCGGGCGTCCTTCATGCCCCCGGGGTGTTCCGCATTCGCACTCTTGTCATGCCCCGGGTGCCTGCTGCCCCGGGGTCGCCCCATGCCCCTCCCCTCCCTCCCTCCCTCCTCTTTGCTTGGCGCCCTGGGCATCTATCCATCTCGATTTCTCCCTCTCCTTGTCGTCGATGCCCTCGGCGCACCACTCCCTCCCGACCCGTCGGTTTGCTAGAGAAAGAAAGAAGAGAGGCGAAGGTCCTCTCTCTGCACGCCCAGCGGTCCGGGTTCGGCGTCGCACGATGCTTCCGCATTTCCTGCCCCCATCCATCTCGGATGGCGGGCGGGGGTCGCGGTCCGTCTGGCGATGTCGCGGCCC
>JAKISB010000010.1:310508-312736 GCA_028551475.1 Casuarina equisetifolia
TTCCTTTGCAAAACGAGGTTAGCCCCTCGCGCTGGGTGGTGGGCACGGGCGCCGCTGGCAAGGCCCCAAGAGGCACCGTGGCCGAGCTGGCTAGGCCGTGGCCGCGCAAAACGGCCTTCCTTGGCAAAACGAGGTTAGCCCCTCGCGCTGGGTGTTGGGCACCGTGGCCGCGCAAAATGGCCTTCTTTGCCAAAATGAGGTTAGCCCCTCGCGCTGGGTGGTGGGCACTGGGCAAGGGGTTGCTGCCAGCGTCCGTGCATGGCAAAAGGAGGTTAGCTTACCCATCCACAATGCATGTGCAGTGGCCAAGGCCATAGCTTGGCCACCATCGACAAGGGCATGGCAACGGAGCTTGTGTTGTGTGGGGTTAGGCCATGCCACAACATCGCTCCCGTGGCCAAGGGCAAGGCCATTGGCAAGAGCACCACAGGCACCATGGTGAAGGTCGTGGCTGCCATTGACAAGGGAAAGGCAATGTCGAGGGAGGTAGGTTCTTGCGAGAGAGTGGCTTGTCAAGGCCACCCGCGGCCTACGTTGGGCCATGGCATACGGAGGTCATGCGGGGCAAGTTATGTGGCGTGCCGCCTCGGAGGCTTTGACAAGGCCATGGTGTGGCTTGGGGAAGGTGATGGCAGTGCCTTGGGGGGTTTGGGTTGGGGACGCTAGCGGCAAGGCCACGGGTGCCTTGCGGCACACCCTCGTCACCCCCACACTAGTGGAATCGAATTCACTTGGTCTCCCCTCAAGTATTGATTTTTCATGTGCCAAACACCCAAATTTGGCTCCCAAAATCAATCCATGATATTTGGGAGGTGCCAAAACGAGTGCGACATGATTTGGAGCCATTTCCAATTTATCATGATTTTTTGAATTTTTTAGGATTAAAAAAATTAAAAAAAAATAAATAATGGTCAAATGAACACGAGGGTGGCTGCACTGGAGTCCCCAGATTCTTCTGAGGGACCGTACAAAAATTGGTGCCAAAACTCGGAGGTGGCCACGGGCAAGGCCAATGTGGGCGCCCAAGGCCGTGCCAGCGCGGGCGGGGGTGCGCGCAGGGCCGTGCCAGCGTGCCAGGGGGGGGTGCGCGCAGGGCCGTGCCAGCGTGCCAGCGCGGGCGCTGTGCGCGCAGGGCCGTGCCAGCGTGCCAGCGCGGGGCGCTGTGCGCGCAGGGCCGTGCCAGCGTGCCAGCGCGGGGCGCTGTGCGCGCAGGGCCGTGCCAGGCCAGCGCGGGGCGCTGTGCGCGCAGGGCCGTGCCAGCGTGCCAGCGCGGGGCGCTGTGCGCGCAGGGCCGTGCCAGCGTGCCAGCGCGGGGCGCTGTGCGCGCAGGGCCGTGCCAGCGTGCCAGCGCGGGGCGCTGTGCGCGCAGGGCCGTGCCAGCGTGCCAGCGCGGGGCGCTGTGCGCGCAGGGCCGTGCCAGCGTGCCAGCGCGGGGCGCTGTGCGCGCAGGGCCGTGCAGTGCCAGCGCGGGGCGCTGTGCGCGCAGGGCCGTGCCAGCGCGGGGGTTGCCCCAGGATCGTTTGTCCTCGGATAACCTCAGATTTTCACCGTGCCAATCGCCTTTTTTTGGTTCCTAAATTCATTATAAGACATTCTGGAGGTTCCAAAACAAGCGGATCCATATTTGGACCCATTTTCCATTTTCTAGGATTTTTCCAAGGTTACGGCTTTAGAAAATCATAAAAATTAAATTACGCGTCCAAAAATTATGAAACTTGTGGCGTTGGAATCGTCTCATTTTTCTGAGTTTGTGTACAAAAAATCACGCGAAAATTCCAAGTATTTCGTCAAAAAAAGGGCTGCTACTCCTCAGACATATTGATGTTTCCTGGTGCCGGAAGGGATTTAGACTTAAGAGCTCTTTAGGGGGGGCGAGTTGGTCGAGCCAGGGTCGGCACTGGGCATGCGCGCAGTGACCCCCCTGGCATGGGCGTGCCGCAGGGGGGGGCACGCCTCCTATCATGATCCGTTTGCCGTTTGCCGTTTGCCGTTCGCCGTTCGCCGGCGCCGGCGCACGTTCAACCGTGCCGCTGCTAGCGTGCTGCTCCTGCCGCGCCATCCCCCGCAAGGGGGTCTGTCTCTCTCGATGTCCCTCTGGCGAGAGCTCTGGCAACAAGGTGGTCCGCAGGTGGGGAGCACCGTCTCACGCGATGCTCTGGCGAGCAGCGCCCTGGCAACAAGGTGCGTCCGCAGGCGGGGGACGCAACGCCCCCTCCGTCCCTCTAACG
>JAKISB010000010.1:315736-318236 GCA_028551475.1 Casuarina equisetifolia
GAGGCACCGTGGCCGCGCAAAATGGCCTTCTTTGCCAAAATGAGGTTAGCCCCTCGCGCTGGGTGGTGGGCACTGGGCAAGGGGTTGCTGCCAGCGTCCGTGCATGGCAAAAGGAGGTTAGCTTACCCATCCACAATGCATGTGCAGTGGCCAAGGCCATAGCTTGGCCACCATCGACAAGGGCATGGCAACGGAGCTTGTGTTGTGTGGGGTTAGGCCATGCCACAACATCGCTCCCGTGGCCAAGGGCAAGAGCACCACAGGCACCATGGTGAAGGTCGTGGCTGCCATTGACAAGGGAAAGGCAATGTCGAGGGAGGTAGGTTCTTGCGAGAGAGTGGCTTGTCAAGGCCACCCGCGGCCTACGTTGGGCCATGGCATACGGAGGTCATGCGGGGCAAGTTATGTGGCGTGCCGCCTCGGAGGCTTTGACAAGGCCATGGTGTGGCTTGGGGAAGGTGATGGCAGTGCCTTGGGGGGTTTGGGTTGGGGACGCTAGCGGCAAGGCCACGGGTGCCTTGCGGCACACCCTCGTCACCCCCACACTAGTGGAATCGAATTCACTTGGTCTCCCCTCAAGTATTGATTTTTCATGTGCCAAACACCCAAATTTGGCTCCCAAAATCAATCCATGATATTTGGGAGGTGCCAAAACGAGTGCGACATGATTTGGAGCCATTTCCAATTTATCATGATTTTTTGAATTTTTTAGGATTAAAAAAATTAAAAAAAAATAAATAATGGTCAAATGAACACGAGGGTGGCTGCACTGGAGTCCCCAGATTCATCTGAGGGACCGTACAAAAATTGGTGCCAAAACTCGGAGGTGGCCACGGGCAAGGCCAATGTGGGCGCCCAAGGCCGTGCCAGCGCGGGCGGGGGTGCGCGCAGGGCCGTGCCAGCGTGCCAGCGCGGGGCGCTGTGCGCGCAGGGCCGTGCCAGCGCGGGGCGCTGTGCGCGCAGGGCCGTGCCAGCGCGGGGCGCTGTGCGCGCAGGGCCGTGCCAGCGCGGGGCGCTGTGCGCGCAGGGCCGTGCCAGCGTGCCAGCGTGCCAGCGCGGGGCGCTGTGCGCGCAGTGCCGTGCCAGCGTGCCAGCGCGGGGCGCTGTGCGCGCAGTGCCGTGCCAGCGTGCCAGCGCGGGGCGCTGTGCGCGCAGTGCCGTGCCAGCGTGCCAGCGCGGGGCGCTGTGCGCGCAGGGCCGTGCCAGCGCGGGGCGCTGTGCGCGCAGGGCCGTGCCAGCGCGCGGGGGTTGCCCCAGGATCGTTTGTCCTCGGATAACCTCAGATTTTCACCGTGCCAATCGCCTTTTTTTGGTTCCTAAATTCATTATAAGACATTCTGGAGGTGCCAAAACAAGCGGATCCATATTTGGACCCATTTTCCATTTTCTAGGATTTTTCCAAGGTTACGGCTTTAGAAAATCATAAAAATTAAATTACGCGTCCAAAAATTATGAAACTTGTGGCGTTGGAATCGTCTCATTTTTCTGAGTTTGTGTACAAAAAATCACGCGAAAATTCCAAGTATTTCGTCAAAAAAAGGGCTGCTACCTCCTCAGACATATTGATGTTTCCTGGTGCCGGAAGGGATTTAGACTTAAGAGCTCTTTAGGGGGGGCGAGTTGGTCGAGCCAGGGTCGGCACTGGGCATGCGCGCAGTGACCCCCCTGGCATGGGCGTGCCGCAGGGGGGGCACGCCTCCTGTCATGATCCGTTTGCCGTTTGCCGTTTGCCGTTCGCCGTTCGCCGGCGCCGGCGCACGTTCAACCGTGCCGCTGCTAGCGTGCTGCTCCTGCCGCGCCCATCCCCCGCAAGGGGCTCTGTCCCCTCCGCTCGATGTCCCTCTGGCGAGCCAGTGCCCTAGCATCAAGGTGCATCCTGCAGGCTGGGGACGCACCGCCCCCCCCGTCCCTCTCACGCGATGTCCCTCTGGCGAGCCAGCGCCCTGGCAACAAGGTGCGTCCCGCAGGCTGGGGACGCAACGCCCCCTCCCGTCCCTCTAACGCGATGTCCCTCTGGCGAGCCAGCGCCCTGGCAACGAAAACCAAAAAAGCGACTAGCCTTTCCCAACCTCATCGTCGTGCCCCGGGCGCCTGCTTCCCCGGGGTTGCCCCTTTCGCTGGCTCTCCCCGCGTCACGGAGCATGCACACGCCGCGAGCAGCCACTGCAGGTCTCTGAACGCACGGGGTGCGCCACTCGTCTGGCGCTAACCGTGTCACGGAGCACGCACACGCTGCGAGCAGCCGCTCTAAGACTCTGAAGGCGCGGGGGGTCGCCACGCCCTCTCTCTCGCGCCCCGGGCGTCCTTCGCGCCCGGGGTGTTCCGCATCCGCATCAACATCATACTTTGAAACGCGCGGTGCGCGCGACCCCATCCTTCTCATCGTGCCCCGGGCGCCTTCTGCCCCGGGGTTGCCCCTTTCTCTGGCTCTCCTCGCGTCGCGGAGCATGCACATGCCGCGAGCAGCCACTGCAAGTCTCTGAACGCACGGGGCGGGCCA
>JAKISB010000010.1:339383-346883 GCA_028551475.1 Casuarina equisetifolia
ATTTTCGCGTGATTTTTTGTACACAAACTCAGAAAAATGAGACGATTCCAACGCCACAAGTTTCATAATTTTTGGACGCGTAATTTAATTTTTATGATTTTCTAAAGCCGTAACCTTGGAAAAATCCTAGAAAATGGAAAATGGGTCCAAATATGGATCCGCTTGTTTTGGAACCTCCAGAATGTCTTATAATGAATTTAGGAACCAAAAAAAGGCGATTGGCACGGTGAAAATCTGAGGTTATCCGAGGACAAACGATCCTGGGGCAACCCCCGCGCGCTGGCACGGCCCTGCGCGCACAGCGCCCCGCGCTGGCACGCTGGCACGGCCCTGCGCGCACAGCGCCCCGCGCTGGCACGCTGGCACGGCCCTGCGCGCACAGCGCCCCGCGCTGGCACGCTGGCACGGCCCTGCGCGCACAGCGCCCCGCGCTGGCACGCTGGCACGGCCCTGCGCGCACAGCGCCCCGCGCTGGCACGCTGGCACGGCCCTGCGCGCACAGCGCCCCGCGCTGGCACGCTGGCACGGCCCTGCGCGCACAGCGCCCCGCGCTGGCACGCTGGCACGGCCCTGCGCGCACAGCGCCCCGCGCTGGCACGCTGGCACGGCCCTGCGCGCACAGCGCCCCGCGCTGGCACGGCACTGCGCGCACAGCGCCCCGCGCTGGCACGGCCCTGCGCGCACAGCGCCCCGCGCTGGCACGCTGGCACGGCCCTGCGCGCACAGCGCCCCGCGCTGGCACGCTGGCACGGCCCTGCGCGCACCCCCGCCCGCGCTGGCACGCTGGCACGGCACTGCGCGCACAGCGCCCCGCGCTGGCACGCTGGCACGGCCCTGCGCGCACCCCCGCCCGCGCTGGCACGGCCTTGGGCGCCCACATTGGCCTTGCCCGTGGCCACCTCCGAGTTTTGGCACCAATTTTTGTACGGTCCCTCAGAAGAATCTGGGGACTCCAGTGCAGCCACCCTCGTGTTCATTTGACCATTATTTATTTTTTTTTAATTTTTTTAATCCTAAAAAATTCAAAAAATCATGATAAATTGGAAATGGCTCCAAATCATGTCGCACTCGTTTTGGCACCTCCCAAATATCATGGATTGATTTTGGGAGCCAAATTTGGGTGTTTGGCACATGAAAAATCAATACTTGAGGGGAGACCAAGTGAATTCGATTCCACTAGTGTGGGGGTGACGAGGGTGTGCCGCAAGGCACCCGTGGCCTTGCCGCTAGCGTCCCCAACCCAAACCCCCCAAGGCACTGCCATCACCTTCCCCAAGCCACACCATGGCCTTGTCAAAGCCTCCGAGGCGGCACGCCACATAACTTGCCCCGCATGACCTCCGTATGCCATGGCCCAACGTAGGCCGCGGGTGGCCTTGACAAGCCACTCTCTCGCAAGAACCTACCTCCCTCGACATTGCCTTTCCCTTGTCAATGGCAGCCACGACCTTCACCATGGTGCCTGTGGTGCTCTTGCCAATGGCCTTGCCCTTGGCCACGGGAGCGATGTTGTGGCATGGCCTAACCCCACACAACACAAGCTCCGTTGCCATGCCCTTGTCGATGGTGGCCAAGCTATGGCCTTGGCCACTGCACATGCATTGTGGATGGGTAAGCTAACCTCCTTTTGCCATGCACGGACGCTGGCAGCAACCCCTTGCCCAGTGCCCACCACCCAGCGCGAGGGGCTAACCTCATTTTGGCAAAGAAGGCCATTTTGCGCGGCCACGGTGCCCAACACCCAGCGCGAGGGGCTAACCTCGTTTTGCCAAGGAAGGCCGTTTTGCGCGGCCACGGCCTAGCCAGCTCGGCCACGGTGCCTCTTGGGGCCTTGCCAGCGGCGCCCGTGCCCACCACCCAGCGCGAGGGGCTAACCTCGTTTTGCAAAGGAAGGCCGTTTTGCGCGGCCACAGCCTTGCCAGGGCGCGCTGGCCTCGGCCGCGGCACGCCATGGCCTTGCCCGCCCCTAGGCCGTGCGCACGCGGCAAGGGGCCGCGATGCATGGCCTTTGCCCGCCCTGCTTGCCTCGCATGCCTTGGCCGCTCGCGCACCAGCCATGCCGGCACCGCTTGCCTCGCATGCCTTGGCCGCTCGCGCACCAGCCATGCCCGCACCGCTTGCCAGCGTGCGGGTGCCTTAGAGGGACTAATGTTCCGGACTGGAAGTACGGGCCGTAGTACCCAGGCGACCAAGGATGCAGCTCGTCTGTTGCTGGTGTTTTTCCCTGTAATGGGCCATCCACTTGGGTGGTGCCTTGTTTTGTAATTTAGTATGTAGATGTTATGTAATTTACGTTATCTAGTGTTTCTGCTGCGATATCTCCAAAACGACCCATTTGTATAGAACTCTATCTAGTTGGTCACACAGAGTCTTGTCTAGTTGCTTGTAGCTGTTTGCTTAGCTTGCTTGTAACTTGGATGATTCTCTGGTTCAATAAAGATGTATATTCGGACTGTTGTTTGTGTGTGCTCTTTACTTATGACCAACCTCCCCACGGAAGTTACTTCGGGCCTAACCAACTCGTCCCATGGTGGCTTGCAGGTAGTTTGCTAAACGAGTAAAGGCTGACCCAGTTCTCTGCTGAGACCTAGGTGCCGCACGGATCCGCTAAGTCCGTGACAGTTGGTATCAGAGCCAGGTTCGCCCAGGACGGACCGAGGCATGGCATCCACAGACAGAAGCAACGGACAACCTCCAAAGAAGAAATCAAAACGCGCGGCTCCCTCGAGCAGTACGGAGAGTCCTTTGGAGGATAAGTTAAAGATCTTAGAGAAAGAAGTAGAAATGTCAAGAGCCGAGATAGCGGGGCTGAAAAGCCAGATTGCAGAGCTGACATCAAAATGTTCTACGTTGGCACACTTTGAAACTAGGCTTGGCCTAAATGAAGACTTCATCAATCGGATCGAACAGCAGGTGATCGGAGTTCGGGAATCAGTAACACAACTTCGGTTGAGACCGAACAGTAGTGCGGGACCACACCACGACGCCCCGAAGCCGGTGTACTACAACGGCAATCGGGATGCTACGGAGATTGAGAATTTCCTTTGGCACTTGGAACATTACTTTGGGATGACTTATATCCGAGAGGACTTGTTCAAGGTGCAGACCGCAGTTTGTTACCTTGTGGGTAACGCAAATACGTGGTGGCGACGAAGATGCACAGAAGCAACAAATGGTGGTGAAGTGATCGACACATTTGAAGCTTTTAAGTCTGCTCTGAAGAAACAATTTATGCCTCTAAACGTGAATCAGAGGGCATACGATACCCTTCGATTCCTGAATCATACCTCCACCTTAGAGGCGTATGTGAAGGCCTTCACAGAGGCGACTATGTACCTACCGAATATGGAGGAGGAAGGGTTACTATACTTCTTCAAGGTCGGACTGCAAAAGTGGGCCAAGGATGAAGTGGAAAAGAGAGACGTGCGCTCTTTAAGTCAGGCCATCTCGATTGTGGAATCCTTACGAGATCGTAGGCCTACGGAATTAAGAGATAGAAGACAGCCAACCCGGGGAGAGACCCCTGGAAGTGGGGCCAACAGAACCCCAATAAACCAGAATAGTGGATACAGAACTCCACCAAATCGCAACGGGGGGAGTGGAAACAGGCCCGCACCCGTTCAAGGTAGTAGATTTAATGGACCTTGCTTCATTTGTAACGGGAATCACATAATGCGGTTTTGCCCCGAGAATCGGAACAGGGCTTTGAATGCTGTAGTGCAAACTGAAACCCCGCTTGTAGACGCGGCGGACACAAGAAGAGAGGAAGAATACCCAACTGAGGGGGAACAAATGACGAATTTTCAAACCTTCAACTCGATGAAGAGTGAAGCCTCAACATCTGCCGCCCGCTCACTGATGTACATCGAGTGTGCGGTCAATGAGAAACTCACCAAAGCTTTAGTGGACTCAGGAGCGACGAACAACTTCGTCACCCCTGCGGAAGCGAAAAGACTGGGTATGAAAGTGAAAAGGGATGTTGGAGCGCTAAAAACTGTGAATAGCGCACCATGGCCAGTTATCGGAGTTGCCGAAGGTGTGATGGTCCATGTCGGCAAATGGCGGGGGAAGTTGAATTTTACAGTGGTCACAATGGACGATTACAAATTCGTTCTTGGACTAGATTTCCTCCGAGTATCTGGCGCGTCTATCTTTGCTGCACACAATTGCCTGTGCATTCTCGCAGGTGACATGTCTTCGATGGTCCCCACCCAAGACGTAGGTCAGCCTCATCAAAGCCTTTCCGCCATGCAATTCAAGAAGAGCATGCGAAAAGGGGGACAAGCCTACCTGGCAGTATTAAAGGAACTGAAAGACGCGAGTACAGAGGAACTTCCAGAGGTGATAACCGAACTCTTGACAAAGAACGGGGACGTGATGCCCCCAGAATTACCAAGACAGTTGCCTCCCAGGAGAGAGGTAGATCACAGGATTGAATTGGAGCCAGGGACGAAGCCGCCCGTCAAAGCTCCGTACAGAATGGCGCCACCTGAGCTGGAGGAGCTTAGGAAACAGTTGAAGTCCCTGCTGGACGCAGGGTACATTCGACCAGCGAAGGCACCTTATGGCGCGCCGGTGTTATTCCAAGCAAAAAAGGATGGGTCTTTACGGCTCTGCATCGACTATCGGGCACTGAACAAGGTGACCGTGAAAAATAAGTATCCCATCCCCTTGATTGGAGACCTATTTGATCGGTTGGGACATGCCCGGTACTTTACTAAGGTGGACTTGCGTTCGGGCTATCATCAAGTTCGAATTGCAGCTGGAGACGAGCCAAAGACCACCTGCATAACAAGGTACGGCTCCTATGAATGGCTTGTCATGCCATTTGGGCTAACCAATGCCCCAGCCACATTCTGCACCCTTATGAATAATTTACTTCACCCATATCTGGACAAGTTCATGGTCGTTTACTTAGACGACATTGTTGTCTACAGCAATTCACTTGAAGAACACGTGGAACACTTGAAGGTCTTATTCCAGGTGTTACGCGAGAACCAGCTGTATCTTAAAAGGGAGAAGTGTTCGTTTGCTCAGGAAAAAGTTCATTTCTTGGGCCACGTGATTAGCCAGGGCACTTTGCGGATGGACTCTGCTAAGGTAAGAGCCATCCAAGATTGGGAAGCCCCTTCGAAAGTTACGGAATTGAGATCCTTCCTTGGGCTAATCAATTACTATCGGCGCTTTATTGCAGGGTTCTCTGCGAGGGCAACCCCTTTAACAGATTTATTGAAGAAATCCAATCCGTGGGATTGGACGGAGGCGTGCCAGCAGGCCTTCGAAAACCTAAAGACTGCGGTGACTAAAGAACCAGTGCTAGCTCTGCCAGACTTCTCAAAGCCGTTTGAAGTACACTCTGATGCCTCTGACTATGCCATTGGAGGGGTACTCATGCAAGGCCGACATCCCATCGCCTTTGAGAGTCGGAAGCTGAATGACGCAGAGCGCAAGTATACGGTTCAAGAGAAAGAGATGACGGCTGTTGTTCACTGTCTCAGGATATGGCGCCACTACCTACTGGGCTCTCAATTTGTGATCCAGACGGATAACGTGGCCACGAGCTTCTTCCAGACTCAGAAGAAGTTGTCACCTAAACAAGCCAGATGGCAGGATTTCCTGTCTGAATTCGACTACACCATGGTTTATAAGCCAGGGAAGATCAATGTGGTGGCTGATGCCCTTAGCCGGAAGATGGAACTAGCGGCTTTGAGCGTAGTGGAGAGCGATTTGATGTCTCTGGTCAAAGAAGGGATGAGCCACGATCCAGTGGCTAAGCAACTAGTACAGCTGGTCGAAGAAAGAAAGACGAAGCAATTCTGGATGGAAGACGAATTGCTCTACACAAAGGGACGTCGCCTTTACGTTCCGAAGTGGAAAGACCTTCGCCGCAGGCTCATTGGCGAGCATCATGACACGTTGTGGGCAGGGCACCCCGGACAAAAGAGGACGAGGGCTCTTCTAGAAGCCTCATATTATTGGCCAGATATGCGAGACCAAGTCGAATTGTTTGTGAAGACTTGTCTCGTTTGTCAACAAGACAAGCCTGAGAGGAGGGCTCCCGCAGGACTACTGGAGCCGTTACCGATACCGACTCGGCCTTGGGAAAGCATTTCCATGGACTTCATCACTTGCTTACCCAAGTCGGAGGGGTGTTGCTCGATCCTTGTGGTGGTAGATCGTTTGTCTAAGTATGGAACTTTTATACCGGCTCCCATGGAATGCACCGCAGAAGTGGCGGCTCGGCTTTTCTTCAAACATGTGGTGAAATACTGGGGACTTCCCCGGAATATCGTGAGTGACCGCGATCCTCGGTTCACCAGTCGGCTCTGGAAGGAACTATTTGGGCTTTTGGGCTCTGAACTTAGGTTCTCCACAGCTTTTCATCCACAAACCGATGGGCAGACAGAGAGGGTCAACAGCTTAGTGGAGTTATACTTGAGGCATTTTGTTGGGGAGAACCAGAAGAATTGGGTGAAGTTCTTGGATGTGGCTCAGTTCTCTTACAACCTACAAACGAGTGAGTCGACAAACAAGAGCCCTTTTGAGTTGGTAACAGGGCAACAGCCGTTGACCCCGCCGACTATAGAAGCCAAAGCGTCCAAGCAGTGTTACAGTGCACACGAGATTGCGAGATCTTGGAGTAGAAACGCCGATCTAGCGAAGTCCTATATAAATAAGGCAGTCAAAAGAATGAAGAAATGGGCCGATGTAAAGCGGAGACCAGCTGCCTACAACATTGGAGATCTAGTTCTAGTAAAATTTCTGCCCTACCAGTACAAGGCTTACCGACCTCTCCATGAGGGCTTGGTGAGAAAGTATGTCGGACCGTTCGAGATTATGGCGAAGGTTGGGAAGGTGGCTTACCGGCTACTCCTCCCAGCCACACTTAGAATTTACCCAGTTTTCCACGTCAGTATGCTGAAACCGTTCCATGCCGACAAGGTGGAACCGCAGAGGAACCAGTCTAAGCGGGCCCCTCCTGCTATGCTGGTGTCATTCGATGGAGAGGTGGAAAAGATTGTAGGGGACCGCATCTTCCGCAAGAAGCGATCCATACCGAAGAGGCAGTTTCGAGTGAAGTGGAAGGGTAGACCTGACACAACCATTTCTTGGCAGAACGAGGAGGACTTATGGCAATTCAGAAATCTAATCGATGAATACCTAGACGCGGCAGGAGCGCCACCACCTGAAGACTGAAGACTTGCGGTGAAGATTGAAGACCGGCCGGAAGTACGAGTCGGAAGTCGTTGGGGTCAGGCGAGCCAAGGACAACGCTCGATGAACCTCACCCTCGGGGCCTACACAGCGACGAGGGCGTCGCTGGATTTAGGTGGGGGAGATTGTTCCGGACTGGAAGTACGGGCCGTAGTACCCAGGCGACCAAGGATGCAGCTCGTCTGTTGCTGGTGTTTTTCCCTGTAATGGGCCATCCACTTGGGTGGTGCCTTGTTTTGTAATTTAGTATGTAGATGTTATGTAATTTACGTTATCTAGTGTTTC
>JAKISB010000010.1:354383-356883 GCA_028551475.1 Casuarina equisetifolia
TGATCTTCCCTGGCTTATAAACCATGGTGTAGTCGAATTCAGACAGGAAATCCTGCCATCTGGCTTGTTTAGGTGACAACTTCTTCTGAGTCTGGAAGAAGCTCGTGGCCACGTTATCCGTCTGGATCACAAATTGAGAGCCCAGTAGGTAGTGGCGCCATATCCTGAGACAGTGAACAACAGCCGTCATCTCTTTCTCTTGAACCGTATACTTGCGCTCTGCGTCATTCAGCTTCCGACTCTCAAAGGCGATGGGATGTCGGCCTTGCATGAGTACCCCTCCAATGGCATAGTCAGAGGCATCAGAGTGTACTTCAAACGGCTTTGAGAAGTCTGGCAGAGCTAGCACTGGTTCTTTAGTCACCGCAGTCTTTAGGTTTTCGAAGGCCTGCTGGCACGCCTCCGTCCAATCCCACGGATTGGATTTCTTCAATAAATCTGTTAAAGGGGTTGCCCTCGCAGAGAACCCTGCAATAAAGCGCCGATAGTAATTGATTAGCCCAAGGAAGGATCTCAATTCCGTAACTTTCGAAGGGGCTTCCCAATCTTGGATGGCTCTTACCTTAGCAGAGTCCATCCGCAAAGTGCCCTGGCTAATCACGTGGCCCAAGAAATGAACTTTTTCCTGAGCAAACGAACACTTCTCCCTTTTAAGATACAGCTGGTTCTCGCGTAACACCTGGAATAAGACCTTCAAGTGTTCCACGTGTTCTTCAAGTGAATTGCTGTAGACAACAATGTCGTCTAAGTAAACGACCATGAACTTGTCCAGATATGGGTGAAGTAAATTATTCATAAGGGTGCAGAATGTGGCTGGGGCATTGGTTAGCCCAAATGGCATGACAAGCCATTCATAGGAGCCGTACCTTGTTATGCAGGTGGTCTTTGGCTCGTCTCCAGCTGCAATTCGAACTTGATGATAGCCCGAACGCAAGTCCACCTTAGTAAAGTACCGGGCATGTCCCAACCGATCAAATAGGTCTCCAATCAAGGGGATGGGATACTTATTTTTCACGGTCACCTTGTTCAGTGCCCGATAGTCGATGCAGAGCCGTAAAGACCCATCCTTTTTTGCTTGGAATAACACCGGCGCGCCATAAGGTGCCTTCGCTGGTCGAATGTACCCTGCGTCCAGCAGGGACTTCAACTGTTTCCTAAGCTCCTCCAGCTCAGGTGGCGCCATTCTGTACGGAGCTTTGACGGGCGGCTTCGTCCCTGGCTCCAATTCAATCCTGTGATCTACCTCTCTCCTGGGAGGCAACTGTCTTGGTAATTCTGGGGGCATCACGTCCCCGTTCTTTGTCAAGAGTTCGGTTATCACCTCTGGAAGTTCCTCTGTACTCGCGTCTTTCAGTTCCTTTAATACTGCCAGGTAGGCTTGTCCCCCTTTTCGCATGCTCTTCTTGAATTGCATGGCGGAAAGGCTTTGATGAGGCTGACCTACGTCTTGGGTGGGGACCATCGAAGACATGTCACCTGCGAGAATGCACAGGCAATTGTGTGCAGCAAAGATAGACGCGCCAGATACTCGGAGGAAATCTAGTCCAAGAACGAATTTGTAATCGTCCATTGTGACCACTGTAAAATTCAACTTCCCCCGCCATTTGCCGACATGGACCATCACACCTTCGGCAACTCCGATAACTGGCCATGGTGCGCTATTCACAGTTTTTAGCGCTCCAACATCCCTTTTCACTTTCATACCCAGTCTTTTCGCTTCCGCAGGGGTGACGAAGTTGTTCGTCGCTCCTGAGTCCACTAAAGCTTTGGTGAGTTTCTCATTGACCGCACACTCGATGTACATCAGTGAGCGGGCGGCAGATGTTGAGGCTTCACTCTTCATCGAGTTGAAGGTTTGAAAATTCGTCATTTGTTCCCCCTCAGTTGGGTATTCTTCCTCTCTTCTTGTGTCCGCCGCGTCTACAAGCGGGGTTTCAGTTTGCACTACAGCATTCAAAGCCCTGTTCCGATTCTCGGGGCAAAACCGCATTATGTGATTCCCGTTACAAATGAAGCAAGGTCCATTAAATCTACTACCTTGAACGGGTGCGGGCCTGTTTCCACTCCCCCCGTTGCGATTTGGTGGAGTTCTGTATCCACTATTCTGGTTTATTGGGGTTCTGTTGGCCCCACTTCCAGGGGTCTCTCCCCGGGTTGGCTGTCTTCTATCTCTTAATTCCGTAGGCCTACGATCTCGTAAGGATTCCACAATCGAGATGGCCTGACTTAAAGAGCGCACGTCTCTCTTTTCCACTTCATCCTTGGCCCACTTTTGCAGTCCGACCTTGAAGAAGTATAGTAACCCTTCCTCCTCCATATTCGGTAGGTACATAGTCGCCTCTGTGAAGGCCTTCACATACGCCTCTAAGGTGGAGGTATGATTCAGGAATCGAAGGGTATCGTATGCCCTCTGATTCACGTTTAGAGGCATAAATTGTTTCTTCAGAGCAGACTTAAAAGCTTCAAATGTGTCGATCACTTCACCACCATTTGTTGCTTC
>JAKISB010000010.1:361883-366883 GCA_028551475.1 Casuarina equisetifolia
CTGGCACGGCCCTGCGCGCACCCCCGCCCGCGCTGGCACGCTGGCACGGCACTGCGCGCACAGCGCCCCGCGCTGGCACGCTGGCACGGCCCTGCGCGCACCCCCGCCCGCGCTGGCACGGCCTTGGGCGCCCACATTGGCCTTGCCCGTGGCCACCTCCGAGTTTTGGCACCAATTTTTGTACGGTCCCTCAGAAGAATCTGGGGACTCCAGTGCAGCCACCCTCGTGTTCATTTGACCATTATTTATTTTTTTTTTAATTTTTTTAATCCTAAAAAATTCAAAAAATCATGATAAATTGGAAATGGCTCCAAATCATGTCGCACTCGTTTTGGCACCTCCCAAATATCATGGATTGATTTTGGGAGCCAAATTTGGGTGTTTGGCACATGAAAAATCAATACTTGAGGGGAGACCAAGTGAATTCGATTCCACTAGTGTGGGGGTGACGAGGGTGTGCCGCAAGGCACCCGTGGCCTTGCCGCTAGCGTCCCCAACCCAAACCCCCCAAGGCACTGCCATCACCTTCCCCAAGCCACACCATGGCCTTGTCAAAGCCTCCGAGGCGGCACGCCACATAACTTGCCCCGCATGACCTCCGTATGCCATGGCCCAACGTAGGCCGCGGGTGGCCTTGACAAGCCACTCTCTCGCAAGAACCTACCTCCCTCGACATTGCCTTTCCCTTGTCAATGGCAGCCACGACCTTCACCATGGTGCCTGTGGTGCTCTTGCCAATGGCCTTGCCCTTGGCCACGGGAGCGATGTTGTGGCATGGCCTAACCCCACACAACACAAGCTCCGTTGCCATGCCCTTGTCGATGGTGGCCAAGCTATGGCCTTGGCCACTGCACATGCATTGTGGATGGGTAAGCTAACCTCCTTTTGCCATGCACGGACGCTGGCAGCAACCCCTTGCCCAGTGCCCACCACCCAGCGCGAGGGGCTAACCTCATTTTGGCAAAGAAGGCCATTTTGCGCGGCCACGGTGCCCAACACCCAGCGCGAGGGGCTAACCTCGTTTTGCCAAGGAAGGCCGTTTTGCGCGGCCACGGCCTAGCCAGCTCGGCCACGGTGCCTCTTGGGGCCTTGCCAGCGGCGCCCGTGCCCACCACCCAGCGCGAGGGGCTAACCTCGTTTTGCAAAGGAAGGCCGTTTTGCGCGGCCACAGCCTTGCCAGGGCGCGCTGGCCTCGGCCGCGGCACGCCATGGCCTTGCCCGCCCCTAGGCCGTGCGCACGCGGCAAGGGGCCGCGATGCATGGCCTTTGCCCGCCCTGCTTGCCTCGCATGCCTTGGCCGCTCGCGCACCAGCCATGCCGGCACCGCTTGCCTCGCATGCCTTGGCCGCTCGCGCACCAGCCATGCCCGCACCGCTTGCCAGCGTGCGGGTGCCTTAGAGGGACTAATGTTCCGGACTGGAAGTACGGGCCGTAGTACCCAGGCGACCAAGGATGCAGCTCGTCTGTTGCTGGTGTTTTTCCCTGTAATGGGCCATCCACTTGGGTGGTGCCTTGTTTTGTAATTTAGTATGTAGATGTTATGTAATTTACGTTATCTAGTGTTTCTGCTGCGATATCTCCAAAACGACCCATTTGTATAGAACTCTATCTAGTTGGTCACACAGAGTCTTGTCTAGTTGCTTGTAGCTGTTTGCTTAGCTTGCTTGTAACTTGGATGATTCTCTGGTTCAATAAAGATGTATATTCGGACTGTTGTTTGTGTGTGCTCTTTACTTATGACCAACCTCCCCACGGAAGTTACTTCGGGCCTAACCAACTCGTCCCATGGTGGCTTGCAGGTAGTTTGCTAAACGAGTAAAGGCTGACCCAGTTCTCTGCTGAGACCTAGGTGCCGCACGGATCCGCTAAGTCCGTGACAGTTGGTATCGGAGCCAGGTTCGCCCAGGACGGACCGAGGCATGGCATCCACAGACAGAAGCAACGGACAACCTCCAAAGAAGAAATCAAAACGCGCGGCTCCCTCGAGCAGTACGGAGAGTCCTTTGGAGGATAAGTTAAAGATCTTAGAGAAAGAAGTAGAAATGTCAAGAGCCGAGATAGCGGGGCTGAAAAGCCAGATTGCAGAGCTGACATCAAAATGTTCTACGTTGGCACACTTTGAAACTAGGCTTGGCCTAAATGAAGACTTCATCAATCGGATCGAACAGCAGGTGATCGGAGTTCGGGAATCAGTAACACAACTTCGGTTGAGACCGAACAGTAGTGCGGGACCACACCACGACGCCCCGAAGCCGGTGTACTACAACGGCAATCGGGATGCTACGGAGATTGAGAATTTCCTTTGGCACTTGGAACATTACTTTGGGATGACTTATATCCGAGAGGACTTGTTCAAGGTGCAGACCGCAGTTTGTTACCTTGTGGGTAACGCAAATACGTGGTGGCGACGAAGATGCACAGAAGCAACAAATGGTGGTGAAGTGATCGACACATTTGAAGCTTTTAAGTCTGCTCTGAAGAAACAATTTATGCCTCTAAACGTGAATCAGAGGGCATACGATACCCTTCGATTCCTGAATCATACCTCCACCTTAGAGGCGTATGTGAAGGCCTTCACAGAGGCGACTATGTACCTACCGAATATGGAGGAGGAAGGGTTACTATACTTCTTCAAGGTCGGACTGCAAAAGTGGGCCAAGGATGAAGTGGAAAAGAGAGACGTGCGCTCTTTAAGTCAGGCCATCTCGATTGTGGAATCCTTACGAGATCGTAGGCCTACGGAATTAAGAGATAGAAGACAGCCAACCCGGGGAGAGACCCCTGGAAGTGGGGCCAACAGAACCCCAATAAACCAGAATAGTGGATACAGAACTCCACCAAATCGCAACGGGGGGAGTGGAAACAGGCCCGCACCCGTTCAAGGTAGTAGATTTAATGGACCTTGCTTCATTTGTAACGGGAATCACATAATGCGGTTTTGCCCCGAGAATCGGAACAGGGCTTTGAATGCTGTAGTGCAAACTGAAACCCCGCTTGTAGACGCGGCGGACACAAGAAGAGAGGAAGAATACCCAACTGAGGGGGAACAAATGACGAATTTTCAAACCTTCAACTCGATGAAGAGTGAAGCCTCAACATCTGCCGCCCGCTCACTGATGTACATCGAGTGTGCGGTCAATGAGAAACTCACCAAAGCTTTAGTGGACTCAGGAGCGACGAACAACTTCGTCACCCCTGCGGAAGCGAAAAGACTGGGTATGAAAGTGAAAAGGGATGTTGGAGCGCTAAAAACTGTGAATAGCGCACCATGGCCAGTTATCGGAGTTGCCGAAGGTGTGATGGTCCATGTCGGCAAATGGCGGGGGAAGTTGAATTTTACAGTGGTCACAATGGACGATTACAAATTCGTTCTTGGACTAGATTTCCTCCGAGTATCTGGCGCGTCTATCTTTGCTGCACACAATTGCCTGTGCATTCTCGCAGGTGACATGTCTTCGATGGTCCCCACCCAAGACGTAGGTCAGCCTCATCAAAGCCTTTCCGCCATGCAATTCAAGAAGAGCATGCGAAAAGGGGGACAAGCCTACCTGGCAGTATTAAAGGAACTGAAAGACGCGAGTACAGAGGAACTTCCAGAGGTGATAACCGAACTCTTGACAAAGAACGGGGACGTGATGCCCCCAGAATTACCAAGACAGTTGCCTCCCAGGAGAGAGGTAGATCACAGGATTGAATTGGAGCCAGGGACGAAGCCGCCCGTCAAAGCTCCGTACAGAATGGCGCCACCTGAGCTGGAGGAGCTTAGGAAACAGTTGAAGTCCCTGCTGGACGCAGGGTACATTCGACCAGCGAAGGCACCTTATGGCGCGCCGGTGTTATTCCAAGCAAAAAAGGATGGGTCTTTACGGCTCTGCATCGACTATCGGGCACTGAACAAGGTGACCGTGAAAAATAAGTATCCCATCCCCTTGATTGGAGACCTATTTGATCGGTTGGGACATGCCCGGTACTTTACTAAGGTGGACTTGCGTTCGGGCTATCATCAAGTTCGAATTGCAGCTGGAGACGAGCCAAAGACCACCTGCATAACAAGGTACGGCTCCTATGAATGGCTTGTCATGCCATTTGGGCTAACCAATGCCCCAGCCACATTCTGCACCCTTATGAATAATTTACTTCACCCATATCTGGACAAGTTCATGGTCGTTTACTTAGACGACATTGTTGTCTACAGCAATTCACTTGAAGAACACGTGGAACACTTGAAGGTCTTATTCAGGTGTTACGCGAGAACCAGCTGTATCTTAAAAGGGAGAAGTGTTCGTTTGCTCAGGAAGAAGTTCATTTCTTGGGCCACGTGATTAGCCAGGGCACTTTGCGGATGGACTCTGCTAAGGTAAGAGCCATCCAAGATTGGGAAGCCCCTTCGAAAGTTACGGAATTGAGATCCTTCCTTGGGCTAATCAATTACTATCGGCGCTTTATTGCAGGGTTCTCTGCGAGGGCAACCCCTTTAACAGATTTATTGAAGAAATCCAATCCGTGGGATTGGACGGAGGCGTGCCAGCAGGCCTTCGAAAACCTAAAGACTGCGGTGACTAAAGAACCAGTGCTAGCTCTGCCAGACTTCTCAAAGCCGTTTGAAGTACACTCTGATGCCTCTGACTATGCCATTGGAGGGGTACTCATGCAAGGCCGACATCCCATCGCCTTTGAGAGTCGAAAGCTGAATGATGCGGAACGCAAATATACGGTTCAGGAGAAAGAGATGACGGCAGTTGTTCACTGCCTTAGGACATGGCGCCACTACCTGCTGGGTTCCCGGTTTGTGATCCAGACGGATAATGTGGCCACAAGCTTCTTCCAGACTCAGAAGAAGTTGTCACCTAAACAAGCCAGATGGCAGGACTTCCTGTCCGAATTCGACTACACCATGGTTTATAAGCCAGGGAAGGTCAATGTGGTGGCTGATGCCCTTAGCCGGAAGATAGAACTAGCGGCTTTGAGCGTAGTGGAGAGCGATTTGATGTCTCTGGTCA
>JAKISB010000010.1:387459-389959 GCA_028551475.1 Casuarina equisetifolia
CTACCCTTCCACTTCACTCGAAACTGCCTCTTCGGTATGGATCGCTTCTTGCGGAAGATGCGGTCCCCTACAATCTTTTCCACCTCTCCATCGAATGACACCAGCATAGCAGGAGGGGCCCGCTTAGACTGGTTCCTCTGCGGTTCCACCTTGTCGGCATGGAACGGTTTCAGCATACTGACGTGGAAAACTGGGTAAATTCTAAGTGTGGCTGGGAGGAGTAGCCGGTAAGCCACCTTCCCAACCTTCGCCATAATCTCAAACGGTCCGACATACTTTCTCACCAAGCCCTCATGGAGAGGTCGGTAAGCCTTGTACTGGTAGGGCAGAAATTTTACTAGAACTTGATCTCCAATGTTGTAGGCAGTTGGCCTCCGCTTTACATCGGCCCATTTCTTCATTCTTTTGACTGCCTTATTTATATAGGACTTCGCTAGATCGGCGTTCCTACTCCAAGATCTCGCGATCTCGTGTGCACTGTAACACTGCTTGGACGCTTTGGCTTCTATAGTCGGCGGGGTCAACGGCTGTTGCCCTGTTACCAACTCAAAAGGGCTCTTGTTTGTCGACTCACTCGTTTGTAGGTTGTAAGAGAACTGAGCCACATCCAAGAACTTTACCCAATTCTTCTGGTTCTCCCCAACAAAGTGCCTCAAGTATAACTCCACTAAGCTGTTGACCCTCTCTGTCTGCCCATCGGTTTGTGGATGAAAAGCTGTGGAGAACCTAAGTTCAGAGCCCAAAAGCCCAAATAGTTCCTTCCAGAGCCGACTGGTGAACCGAGGATCGCGGTCACTCACGATATTCCGGGGAAGTCCCCAGTATTTCACCACATGTTTGAAGAAAAGCCGAGCCGCCACTTCTGCGGTGCACTCCATGGGAGCCGGTATAAAAGTTCCATACTTAGACAAACGATCTACCACCACAAGGATCGAGCAACACCCCTCCGACTTGGGTAAGCAAGTGATGAAGTCCATGGAAATGCTTTCCCAAGGCCGAGTCGGTATCGGTAACGGCTCCAGTAGTCCTGCGGGAGCCCTCCTCTCAGGCTTGTCTTGTTGACAAATGAGACAAGTCTTCACAAACAATTCGACTTGGTCTCGCATATCTGGCCAATAATATGAGGCTTCTAGAAGAGCCCTCGTCCTCTTTTGTCCGGGGTGCCCTGCCCACAACGTGTCATGATGCTCGCCAATGAGCCTGCGGCGAAGGTCTTTCCACTTCGGAACGTAAAGGCGACGTCCCTTTGTGTAGAGCAATTCGTCTTCCATCCAGAATTGCTTCGTCTTTCTTTCTTCAACCAGCTGTACTAGTTGCTTAGCCACTGGATCGTGGCTCATCCCTTCTTTGACCAGAGACATCAAATCGCTCTCCACTACGCTCAAAGCCGCTAGTTCTATCTTCCGGCTAAGGGCATCAGCCACCACATTGACCTTCCCTGGCTTATAAACCATGGTGTAGTCGAATTCGGACAGGAAGTCCTGCCATCTGGCTTGTTTAGGTGACAACTTCTTCTGAGTCTGGAAGAAGCTTGTGGCCACATTATCCGTCTGGATCACAAACCGGGAACCCAGCAGGTAGTGGCGCCATGTCCTAAGACAGTGAACAACTGCCGTCATCTCTTTCTCCTGAACCGTATATTTGCGTTCCGCATCATTCAGCTTTCGACTCTCAAAGGCGATGGGATGTCGGCCTTGCATGAGTACCCCTCCAATGGCATAGTCAGAGGCATCAGAGTGTACTTCAAACGGCTTTGAGAAGTCTGGCAGAGCTAGCACTGGTTCTTTAGTCACCGCAGTCTTTAGGTTTTCGAAGGCCTGCTGGCACGCCTCCGTCCAATCCCACGGATTGGATTTCTTCAATAAATCTGTTAAAGGGGTTGCCCTCGCAGAGAACCCTGCAATAAAGCGCCGATAGTAATTGATTAGCCCAAGGAAGGATCTCAATTCTGTAACTTTCGAAGGGGCTTCCCAATCTTGGATGGCTCTTACCTTAGCAGAGTCCATCCGCAAAGTGCCCTGGCTAATCACGTGGCCCAAGAAATGAACTTCTTCCTGAGCAAACGAACACTTCTCCCTTTTAAGATACAGCTGGTTCTCGCGTAACACCTGAAATAAGACCTTCAAGTGTTCCACGTGTTCTTCAAGTGAATTGCTGTAGACAACAATGTCGTCTAAGTAAACGACCATGAACTTGTCCAGATATGGGTGAAGTAAATTATTCATAAGGGTGCAGAATGTGGCTGGGGCATTGGTTAGCCCAAATGGCATGACAAGCCATTCGTAGGAGCCGTACCTTGTTATGCAGGTGGTCTTTGGCTCGTCTCCAGCTGCAATTCGAACTTGATGATAGCCCGAACGCAAGTCCACCTTAGTAAAGTACCGGGCATGTCCCAACCGATCAAATAGGTCTCCAATCAAGGGGATGGGATACTTATTTTTCACGGTCACCTTGTTCAGTGCCCGATAATCGATGCAGAGTCGTAAAGACCCATCCTTTT
>JAKISB010000010.1:394959-397459 GCA_028551475.1 Casuarina equisetifolia
GAGGGCGTGGCGACCCCCCGCGCCTTCAGAGTCTTAGAGCGGCTGCTCGCAGCGTGTGCGTGCTCCGTGACACGGTTAGCGCCAGACGAGTGGCGCACCCCGTGCGTTCAGAGACCTGCAGTGGCTGCTCGCGGCGTGTGCATGCTCCGTGACGCGGGGAGAGCCAGCGAAAGGGGCAACCCCGGGGAAGCAGGCGCCCGGGGCACGACGATGAGGTTGGGAAAGGCTAGTCGCTTTTTTGGTTTTCGTTGCCAGGGCGCTGGCTCGCCAGAGGGACATCGCGTTAGAGGGACGGGGGGGGGCGTTGCGTCCCCAGCCTGCGGGACGCACCTTGTTGCCAGGGCGCTGGCTCGCCAGAGGGACATCGCGTGAGAGGGACGGGGGGGGCGGTGCGTCCCCAGCCTGCGGGACGCACCTTGTTGCCAGGGCGCTGGCTCGCCAGAGGGACATCGAGAGAGAGGGACAGACCCCCTTGCGGGGGATGGGCGCGGCAGGAGCAGCACGCTAGCAGCGGCACGGTTGAACGTGCGCCGGCGCCGGCGAACGGCGAACGGCAAACGGCAAACGGCAAACGGATCATGATAGGAGGCGTGCCCCCCCCTGCGGCACGCCCATGCCAGGGGGGTCACTGCGCGCATGCCCAGTGCCGACCCTGGCTCGACCAACTCGCCCCCCCTAAAGAGCTCTTAAGTCTAAATCCCTTCCGGCACCAGGAAACATCAATATGTCTGAGGAGGTAGCAGCCCTTTTTTTGACGAAATACTTGGAATTTTCGCGTGATTTTTTGTACACAAACTCAGAAAAATGAGACGATTCCAACGCCACAAGTTTCATAATTTTTGGACGCGTAATTTAATTTTTATGATTTTCTAAAGCCGTAACCTTGGAAAAATCCTAGAAAATGGAAAATGGGTCCAAATATGGATCCGCTTGTTTTGGCACCTCCAGAATGTCTTATAATGAATTTAGGAACCAAAAAAAGGCGATTGGCACGGTGAAAATCTGAGGTTATCCGAGGACAAACGATCCTGGGGCAACCCCCGCGCGCTGGCACGGCCCTGCGCGCACAGCGCCCCGCGCTGGCACGGCACTGCGCGCACAGCGCCCCGCGCTGGCACGCTGGCACGGCCCTGCGCGCACAGCGCCCCGCGCTGGCACGCTGGCACGGCCCTGCGCGCACAGCGCCCCGCGCTGGCACGGCCCTGCGCGCACAGCGCCCCGCGCTGGCACGGCCCTGCGCGCACAGCGCCCCGCGCTGGCACGGCCCTGCGCGCACAGCGCCCCGCGCTGGCACGGCACTGCGCGCACAGCGCCCCGCGCTGGCACGCTGGCACGGCCCTGCGCGCACAGCGCCCCGCGCTGGCACGGCCCTGCGCGCACAGCGCCCCGCGCTGGCACGGCCCTGCGCGCACAGCGCCCCGCGCTGGCACGCTGGCACGGCCCTGCGCGCACAGCGCCCCGCGCTGGCACGCTGGCACGGCCCTGCGCGCACAGCGCCCCGCGCTGGCACGCTGGCACGGCCCTGCGCGCACCCCCGCCCGCGCTGGCACGCTGGCACGGCACTGCGCGCACAGCGCCCCGCGCTGGCACGCTGGCACGGCCCTGCGCGCACCCCCGCCCGCGCTGGCACGGCCTTGGGCGCCCACATTGGCCTTGCCCGTGGCCACCTCCGAGTTTTGGCACCAATTTTTGTACGGTCCCTCAGAAGAATCTGGGGACTCCAGTGCAGCCACCCTCGTGTTCATTTGACCATTATTTATTTTTTTTAATTTTTTTAATCCTAAAAAATTCAAAAAATCATGATAAATTGGAAATGGCTCCAAATCATGTCGCACTCGTTTTGGCACCTCCCAAATATCATGGATTGATTTTGGGAGCCAAATTTGGGTGTTTGGCACATGAAAAATCAATACTTGAGGGGAGACCAAGTGAATTCGATTCCACTAGTGTGGGGGTGACGAGGGTGTGCCGCAAGGCACCCGTGGCCTTGCCGCTAGCGTCCCCAACCCAAACCCCCCAAGGCACTGCCATCACCTTCCCCAAGCCACACCATGGCCTTGTCAAAGCCTCCGAGGCGGCACGCCACATAACTTGCCCCGCATGACCTCCGTATGCCATGGCCCAACGTAGGCCGCGGGTGGCCTTGACAAGCCACTCTCTCGCAAGAACCTACCTCCCTCGACATTGCCTTTCCCTTGTCAATGGCAGCCACGACCTTCACCATGGTGCCTGTGGTGCTCTTGCCAATGGCCTTGCCCTTGGCCACGGGAGCGATGTTGTGGCATGGCCTAACCCCACACAACACAAGCTCCGTTGCCATGCCCTTGTCGATGGTGGCCAAGCTATGGCCTTGGCCACTGCACATGCATTGTGGATGGGTAAGCTAACCTCCTTTTGCCATGCACGGACGCTGGCAGCAACCCCTTGCCCAGTGCCCACCACCCAGCGCGAGGGGCTAACCTCATTTTGGCAAAGAAGGCCATTTTGCGCGGCCACGGTG
>JAKISB010000010.1:508649-511149 GCA_028551475.1 Casuarina equisetifolia
CTTTACATCGGCCCATTTCTTCATTCTTTTGACTGCCTTATTTATATAGGACTTCGCTAGATCGGCGTTCCTACTCCAAGATCTCGCGATCTCGTGTGCACTGTAACACTGCTTGGACGCTTTGGCTTCTATAGTCGGCGGGGTCAACGGCTGTTGCCCTGTTACCAACTCAAAAGGGCTCTTGTTTGTCGACTCACTCGTTTGTAGGTTGTAAGAGAACTGAGCCACATCCAAGAACTTTACCCAATTCTTCTGGTTCTCCCCAACAAAGTGCCTCAAGTATAACTCCACTAAGCTGTTGACCCTCTCTGTCTGCCCATCGGTTTGTGGATGAAAAGCTGTGGAGAACCTAAGTTCAGAGCCCAAAAGCCCAAATAGTTCCTTCCAGAGCCGACTGGTGAACCGAGGATCGCGGTCACTCACGATATTCCGGGGAAGTCCCCAGTATTTCACCACATGTTTGAAGAAAAGCCGAGCCGCCACTTCTGCGGTGCACTCCATGGGAGCCGGTATAAAAGTTCCATACTTAGACAAACGATCTACCACCACAAGGATCGAGCAACACCCCTCCGACTTGGGTAAGCAAGTGATGAAGTCCATGGAAATGCTTTCCCAAGGCCGAGTCGGTATCGGTAACGGCTCCAGTAGTCCTGCGGGAGCCCTCCTCTCAGGCTTGTCTTGTTGACAAATGAGACAAGTCTTCACAAACAATTCGACTTGGTCTCGCATATCTGGCCAATAATATGAGGCTTCTAGAAGAGCCCTCGTCCTCTTTTGTCCGGGGTGCCCTGCCCACAACGTGTCATGATGCTCGCCAATGAGCCTGCGGCGAAGGTCTTTCCACTTCGGAACGTAAAGGCGACGTCCCTTTGTGTAGAGCAATTCGTCTTCCATCCAGAATTGCTTCGTCTTTCTTTCTTCAACCAGCTGTACTAGTTGCTTAGCCACTGGATCGTGGCTCATCCCTTCTTTGACCAGAGACATCAAATCGCTCTCCACTACGCTCAAAGCCGCTAGTTCTATCTTCCGGCTAAGGGCATCAGCCACCACATTGACCTTCCCTGGCTTATAAACCATGGTGTAGTCGAATTCGGACAGGAAGTCCTGCCATCTGGCTTGTTTAGGTGACAACTTCTTCTGAGTCTGGAAGAAGCTTGTGGCCACATTATCCGTCTGGATCACAAACCGGGAACCCAGCAGGTAGTGGCGCCATGTCCTAAGACAGTGAACAACTGCCGTCATCTCTTTCTCCTGAACCGTATATTTGCGTTCCGCATCATTCAGCTTTCGACTCTCAAAGGCGATGGGATGTCGGCCTTGCATGAGTACCCCTCCAATGGCATAGTCAGAGGCATCAGAGTGTACTTCAAACGGCTTTGAGAAGTCTGGCAGAGCTAGCACTGGTTCTTTAGTCACCGCAGTCTTTAGGTTTTCGAAGGCCTGCTGGCACGCCTCCGTCCAATCCCACGGATTGGATTTCTTCAATAAATCTGTTAAAGGGGTTGCCCTCGCAGAGAACCCTGCAATAAAGCGCCGATAGTAATTGATTAGCCCAAGGAAGGATCTCAATTCTGTAACTTTCGAAGGGGCTTCCCAATCTTGGATGGCTCTTACCTTAGCAGAGTCCATCCGCAAAGTGCCCTGGCTAATCACGTGGCCCAAGAAATGAACTTCTTCCTGAGCAAACGAACACTTCTCCCTTTTAAGATACAGCTGGTTCTCGCGTAACACCTGAAATAAGACCTTCAAGTGTTCCACGTGTTCTTCAAGTGAATTGCTGTAGACAACAATGTCGTCTAAGTAAACGACCATGAACTTGTCCAGATATGGGTGAAGTAAATTATTCATAAGGGTGCAGAATGTGGCTGGGGCATTGGTTAGCCCAAATGGCATGACAAGCCATTCGTAGGAGCCGTACCTTGTTATGCAGGTGGTCTTTGGCTCGTCTCCAGCTGCAATTCGAACTTGATGATAGCCCGAACGCAAGTCCACCTTAGTAAAGTACCGGGCATGTCCCAACCGATCAAATAGGTCTCCAATCAAGGGGATGGGATACTTATTTTTCACGGTCACCTTGTTCAGTGCCCGATAATCGATGCAGAGTCGTAAAGACCCATCCTTTTTTGCTTGGAATAACACCGGCGCGCCATAAGGTGCCTTCGCTGGTCGAATGTACCCTGCGTCCAGCAAGGACTTCAACTGTTTCCTAAGCTCCTCCAGCTCAGGTGGCGCCATTCTGTACGGAGCTTTGACGGGCGGCTTCGTCCCTGGCTCCAATTCAATCCTGTGATCTACCTCTCTCCTGGGAGGCAACTGTCTTGGTAATTCCGGGGGCATCACGTCCCCGTTCTTTGCCAAGAGTTCGGTTATCACCTCTGGAAGTTCCTCTGTACTCGCGTCCTTCAATTCCTTTAATACTGCCAGGTAGGCTTGTCCCCCTTTTCGCATGCTCTTCTTGAATTGCATGGCGGAAAGGCTTTGATGAGGCTGACCTACGTCT
>JAKISB010000010.1:538649-541149 GCA_028551475.1 Casuarina equisetifolia
CCCAAGAGGCACCGTGGCCGCGCAAAATGGCCTTCTTTGCCAAAATGAGGTTAGCCCCTCGCGCTGGGTGGTGGGCACTGGGCAAGGGGTTGCTGCCAGCGTCCGTGCATGGCAAAAGGAGGTTAGCTTACCCATCCACAATGCATGTGCAGTGGCCAAGGCCATAGCTTGGCCACCATCGACAAGGGCATGGCAACGGAGCTTGTGTTGTGTGGGGTTAGGCCATGCCACAACATCGCTCCCGTGGCCAAGGGCAAGAGCACCACAGGCACCATGGTGAAGGTCGTGGCTGCCATTGACAAGGGAAAGGCAATGTCGAGGGAGGTAGGTTCTTGCGAGAGAGTGGCTTGTCAAGGCCACCCGCGGCCTACGTTGGGCCATGGCATACGGAGGTCATGCGGGGCAAGTTATGTGGCGTGCCGCCTCGGAGGCTTTGACAAGGCCATGGTGTGGCTTGGGGAAGGTGATGGCAGTGCCTTGGGGGGTTTGGGTTGGGGACGCTAGCGGCAAGGCCACGGGTGCCTTGCGGCACACCCTCGTCACCCCCACACTAGTGGAATCGAATTCACTTGGTCTCCCCTCAAGTATTGATTTTTCATGTGCCAAACACCCAAATTTGGCTCCCAAAATCAATCCATGATATTTGGGAGGTGCCAAAACGAGTGCGACATGATTTGGAGCCATTTCCAATTTATCATGATTTTTTGAATTTTTTAGGATTAAAAAAATTAAAAAAAAATAAATAATGGTCAAATGAACACGAGGGTGGCTGCACTGGAGTCCCCAGATTCATCTGAGGGACCGTACAAAAATTGGTGCCAAAACTCGGAGGTGGCCACGGGCAAGGCCAATGTGGGCGCCCAAGGCCGTGCCAGCGCGGGCGGGGGTGCGCGCAGGGCCGTGCCAGCGTGCCAGCGCGGGGCGCTGTGCGCGCAGGGCCGTGCCAGCGCGGGGCGCTGTGCGCGCAGGGCCGTGCCAGCGCGGGGCGCTGTGCGCGCAGGGCCGTGCCAGCGTGCCAGCGCGGGGCGCTGTGCGCGCAGTGCCGTGCCAGCGTGCCAGCGCGGGGCGCTGTGCGCGCAGTGCCGTGCCAGCGTGCCAGCGCGGGGCGCTGTGCGCGCAGGCGGCCAGCGTGCCAGCGCGGGGCGCTGTGCGCGCAGGGCCGTGCCAGCGCGGGGCGCTGTGCGCGCAGGGCCGTGCCAGCGCGCGGGGGTTGCCCCAGGATCGTTTGTCCTCGGATAACCTCAGATTTTCACCGTGCCAATCGCCTTTTTTTGGTTCCTAAATTCATTATAAGACATTCTGGAGGTGCCAAAACAAGCGGATCCATATTTGGACCCATTTTCCATTTTCTAGGATTTTTCCAAGGTTACGGCTTTAGAAAATCATAAAAATTAAATTACGCGTCCAAAAATTATGAAACTTGTGGCGTTGGAATCGTCTCATTTTTCTGAGTTTGTGTACAAAAAATCACGCGAAAATTCCAAGTATTTCGTCAAAAAAAGGGCTGCTACCTCCTCAGACATATTGATGTTTCCTGGTGCCGGAAGGGATTTAGACTTAAGAGCTCTTTAGGGGGGGCGAGTTGGTCGAGCCAGGGTCGGCACTGGGCATGCGCGCAGTGACCCCCCTGGCATGGGCGTGCCGCAGGGGGGGCACGCCTCCTGTCATGATCCGTTTGCCGTTTGCCGTTTGCCGTTCGCCGTTCGCCGGCGCCGGCGCACGTTCAACCGTGCCGCTGCTAGCGTGCTGCTCCTGCCGCGCCCATCCCCCGCAAGGGGGTCTGTCCCTCTCTCTCGATGTCCCTCTGGCGAGCCAGCGCCCTGGCAACAAGGTGCGTCCCGCAGGCTGGGGACGCACCGCCCCCCCGTCCCTCTCACGCGATGTCCCTCTGGCGAGCCAGCGCCCTGGCAACAAGGTGCGTCCCGCAGGCTGGGGACGCAACGCCCCCTCCCGTCCCTCTAACGCGATGTCCCTCTGGCGAGCCAGCGCCCTGGCAACGAAAACCAAAAAAGCGACTAGCCTTTCCCAACCTCATCGTCGTGCCCCGGGCGCCTGCTTCCCCGGGGTTGCCCCTTTCGCTGGCTCTCCCCGCGTCACGGAGCATGCACACGCCGCGAGCAGCCACTGCAGGTCTCTGAACGCACGGGGTGCGCCACTCGTCTGGCGCTAACCGTGTCACGGAGCACGCACACGCTGCGAGCAGCCGCTCTAAGACTCTGAAGGCGCGGGGGGTCGCCACGCCCTCTCTCTCGCGCCCCGGGCGTCCTTCGCGCCCGGGGTGTTCCGCATCCGCATCAACATCATACTTTGAAACGCGCGGTGCGCGCGACCCCATCCTTCTCATCGTGCCCCGGGCGCCTGCTGCCCCGGGGTTGCCCCTTTTGCTGGCTCTCCTCGCGTCACGGAGCACGCACACGCCGCGAGCAGCCACTGCAAGTCTCTGAACGCACGGGGTGCGCCACTCGTCTGGCGCTAACCGTGTCACGGAGCACGCACACGC
>JAKISB010000010.1:577916-580416 GCA_028551475.1 Casuarina equisetifolia
AGGCCATGCCACAACATCGCTCCCGTGGCCAAGGGCAAGGCCATTGGCAAGAGCACCACAGGCACCATGGTGAAGGTCGTGGCTGCCATTGACAAGGGAAAGGCAATGTCGAGGGAGGTAGGTTCTTGCGAGAGAGTGGCTTGTCAAGGCCACCCGCGGCCTACGTTGGGCCATGGCATACGGAGGTCATGCGGGGCAAGTTATGTGGCGTGCCGCCTCGGAGGCTTTGACAAGGCCATGGTGTGGCTTGGGGAAGGTGATGGCAGTGCCTTGGGGGGTTTGGGTTGGGGACGCTAGCGGCAAGGCCACGGGTGCCTTGCGGCACACCCTCGTCACCCCCACACTAGTGGAATCGAATTCACTTGGTCTCCCCTCAAGTATTGATTTTTCATGTGCCAAACACCCAAATTTGGCTCCCAAAATCAATCCATGATATTTGGGAGGTGCCAAAACGAGTGCGACATGATTTGGAGCCATTTCCAATTTATCATGATTTTTTGAATTTTTTAGGATTAAAAAAATTAAAAAAAATAAATAATGGTCAAATGAACACGAGGGTGGCTGCACTGGAGTCCCCAGATTCTTCTGAGGGACCGTACAAAAATTGGTGCCAAAACTCGGAGGTGGCCACGGGCAAGGCCAATGTGGGCGCCCAAGGCCGTGCCAGCGCGGGCGGGGGTGCGCGCAGGGCCGTGCCAGCGTGCCAGCGCGGGGCGCTGTGCGCGCAGTGCCGTGCCAGCGTGCCAGCGCGGGCGGGGTGTGCGCGCAGGGCCGTGCCAGCGTGCCAGCGCGGGGCGCTGTGCGCGCAGGGCCGTGCCAGCGTGCCAGCGCGGGGCGCTGTGCGCGCAGGGCCGTGCCACGTCCAGCGCGGGGCGCTGTGCGCGCAGGGCCGTGCCAGCGCGGGGCGCTGTGCGCGCAGGCCGTGCCAGCGTGCCAGCGCGGGGCGCTGTGCGCGCAGGCCGTGCCAGCGCGGGCGCTGTGCGCGCAGGGCCGTGCCAGCGCGGGGCGCTGTGCGCGCAGGGCCGTGCCAGCGCGGGGCGCTGTGCGCGCAGGGCCGTGCCAGCGCGGGGCGCTGTGCGCGCAGGGCCGTGCCAGCGTGCCAGCGCGGGGCGCTGTGCGCGCAGGGCCGTGCCAGCGTGCCAGCGCGGGGCGCTGTGCGCGCAGTGCCGTGCCAGCGCGGGGCGCTGTGCGCGCAGGGCCGTGCCAGCGCGCGGGGGTTGCCCCAGGATCGTTTGTCCTCGGATAACCTCAGATTTTCACCGTGCCAATCGCCTTTTTTTGGTTCCTAAATTCATTATAAGACATTCTGGAGGTGCCAAAACAAGCGGATCCATATTTGGACCCATTTTCCATTTTCTAGGATTTTTCCAAGGTTACGGCTTTAGAAAATCATAAAAATTAAATTACGCGTCCAAAAATTATGAAACTTGTGGCGTTGGAATCGTCTCATTTTTCTGAGTTTGTGTACAAAAAATCACGCGAAAATTCCAAGTATTTCGTCAAAAAAAGGGCTGCTACCTCCTCAGACATATTGATGTTTCCTGGTGCCGGAAGGGATTTAGACTTAAGAGCTCTTTAGGGGGGGCGAGTTGGTCGAGCCAGGGTCGGCACTGGGCATGCGCGCAGTGACCCCCCTGGCATGGGCGTGCCGCAGGGGGGGGCACGCCTCCTATCATGATCCGTTTGCCGTTTGCCGTTTGCCGTTCGCCGTTCGCCGGCGCCGGCGCACGTTCAACCGTGCCGCTGCTAGCGTGCTGCTCCTGCCGCGCCCATCCCCCGCAAGGGGGTCTGTCCCTCTCTCTCGATGTCCCTCTGGCGAGCCAGCGCCCTGGCAACAAGGTGCGTCCCGCAGGCTGGGGACGCACCGCCCCCCCCGTCCCTCTCACGCGATGTCCCTCTGGCGAGCCAGCGCCCTGGCAACAAGGTGCGTCCCGCAGGCTGGGGACGCAACGCCCCCCCCCGTCCCTCTAACGCGATGTCCCTCTGGCGAGCCAGCGCCCTGGCAACGAAAACCAAAAAAGCGACTAGCCTTTCCCAACCTCATCGTCGTGCCCCGGGCGCCTGCTTCCCCGGGGTTGCCCCTTTCGCTGGCTCTCCCCGCGTCACGGAGCATGCACACGCCGCGAGCAGCCACTGCAGGTCTCTGAACGCACGGGGTGCGCCACTCGTCTGGCGCTAACCGTGTCACGGAGCACGCACACGCTGCGAGCAGCCGCTCTAAGACTCTGAAGGCGCGGGGGGTCGCCACGCCCTCTCTCTCGCGCCCCGGGCGTCCTTCGCGCCCGGGGTGTTCCGCATCCGCATCAACATCATACTTTGAAACGCGCGGTGCGCGCGACCCCATCCTTCTCATCGTGCCCCGGGCGCCTGCTGCCCCGGGGTTGCCCCTTTTGCTGGCTCTCCTCGCGTCACGGAGCACGCACACGCCGCGAGCAGCCACTGCATGTCTCTGAACGCACGGGGTGCGCCACTCGTCTGGCGCTAACCGTGTCACGGAGCA
>JAKISB010000010.1:653740-658740 GCA_028551475.1 Casuarina equisetifolia
TGCTTTCCCAAGGCCGAGTCGGTATCGGTAACGGCTCCAGTAGTCCTGCGGGAGCCCTCCTCTCAGGCTTGTCTTGTTGACAAATGAGACAAGTCTTCACAAACAATTCGACTTGGTCTCGCATATCTGGCCAATAATATGAGGCTTCTAGAAGAGCCCTCGTCCTCTTTTGTCCGGGGTGCCCTGCCCACAACGTGTCATGATGCTCGCCAATGAGCCTGCGGCGAAGGTCTTTCCACTTCGGAACGTAAAGGCGACGTCCCTTTGTGTAGAGCAATTCGTCTTCCATCCAGAATTGCTTCGTCTTTCTTTCTTCAACCAGCTGTACTAGTTGCTTAGCCACTGGATCGTGGCTCATCCCTTCTTTGACCAGAGACATCAAATCGCTCTCCACTACGCTCAAAGCCGCTAGTTCTATCTTCCGGCTAAGGGCATCAGCCACCACATTGACCTTCCCTGGCTTATAAACCATGGTGTAGTCGAATTCGGACAGGAAGTCCTGCCATCTGGCTTGTTTAGGTGACAACTTCTTCTGAGTCTGGAAGAAGCTTGTGGCCACATTATCCGTCTGGATCACAAACCGGGAACCCAGCAGGTAGTGGCGCCATGTCCTAAGACAGTGAACAACTGCCGTCATCTCTTTCTCCTGAACCGTATATTTGCGTTCCGCATCATTCAGCTTTCGACTCTCAAAGGCGATGGGATGTCGGCCTTGCATGAGTACCCCTCCAATGGCATAGTCAGAGGCATCAGAGTGTACTTCAAACGGCTTTGAGAAGTCTGGCAGAGCTAGCACTGGTTCTTTAGTCACCGCAGTCTTTAGGTTTTCGAAGGCCTGCTGGCACGCCTCCGTCCAATCCCACGGATTGGATTTCTTCAATAAATCTGTTAAAGGGGTTGCCCTCGCAGAGAACCCTGCAATAAAGCGCCGATAGTAATTGATTAGCCCAAGGAAGGATCTCAATTCTGTAACTTTCGAAGGGGCTTCCCAATCTTGGATGGCTCTTACCTTAGCAGAGTCCATCCGCAAAGTGCCCTGGCTAATCACGTGGCCCAAGAAATGAACTTCTTCCTGAGCAAACGAACACTTCTCCCTTTTAAGATACAGCTGGTTCTCGCGTAACACCTGAAATAAGACCTTCAAGTGTTCCACGTGTTCTTCAAGTGAATTGCTGTAGACAACAATGTCGTCTAAGTAAACGACCATGAACTTGTCCAGATATGGGTGAAGTAAATTATTCATAAGGGTGCAGAATGTGGCTGGGGCATTGGTTAGCCCAAATGGCATGACAAGCCATTCGTAGGAGCCGTACCTTGTTATGCAGGTGGTCTTTGGCTCGTCTCCAGCTGCAATTCGAACTTGATGATAGCCCGAACGCAAGTCCACCTTAGTAAAGTACCGGGCATGTCCCAACCGATCAAATAGGTCTCCAATCAAGGGGATGGGATACTTATTTTTCACGGTCACCTTGTTCAGTGCCCGATAATCGATGCAGAGTCGTAAAGACCCATCCTTTTTTGCTTGGAATAACACCGGCGCGCCATAAGGTGCCTTCGCTGGTCGAATGTACCCTGCGTCCAGCAAGGACTTCAACTGTTTCCTAAGCTCCTCCAGCTCAGGTGGCGCCATTCTGTACGGAGCTTTGACGGGCGGCTTCGTCCCTGGCTCCAATTCAATCCTGTGATCTACCTCTCTCCTGGGAGGCAACTGTCTTGGTAATTCCGGGGGCATCACGTCCCCGTTCTTTGCCAAGAGTTCGGTTATCACCTCTGGAAGTTCCTCTGTACTCGCGTCCTTCAATTCCTTTAATACTGCCAGGTAGGCTTGTCCCCCTTTTCGCATGCTCTTCTTGAATTGCATGGCGGAAAGGCTTTGATGAGGCTGACCTACGTCTTGGGTGGGGACCATCGAAGACATGTCGCCTGCGAGAATGCACAGGCAATTGTGTGCAGCAAAGATAGACGCGCCAGATACTCGGAGGAAATCTAGTCCAAGAACGAATTTGTAATCGTCCATTGTGACCACTGTAAAATTCAACTTCCCCCGCCATTTGCCGACATGGACCATCACATCTTCGGCAACTCCGATAACTGGCCATGGTGCGCTATTCACAGTTTTTAGCGCTCCAACATCCCTTTTCACTTTCATACCCAGTCTTTTCGCTTCCGCAGGGGTGACGAAGTTGTTCGTCGCTCCTGAGTCCACTAAGGCTTTGGTGAGTTTCTCATTGACCGCACACTCGATGTACATCAGTGAGCGGGCGGCAGATGTTGAGGCTTCACTCTTCATCGAGTTGAAGGTTTGAAAATTCGTCATTTGTTCCCCCTCAATTTGGTATTCTTCCTCTCTTCTTGTGTCCGCCGCGTCTACAAGCGGGGCCTCAGTTTGCACTACAGCATTCAGAGCCCTGTTCCGATTCTCGGGGCAAAACCGCATTATGTGATTCCCGTTACAAATGAAGCAAGGTCCATTAAATCTACTACCTTGAACGGGTGCGGGCCTGTTTCCACTCCCCCCGTTGCGATTTGGTGGAGTTCTGTATCCACTATTCTGGTTTATTGGGGTTCTGTTGGCCCCACTTCCAGGGTTCTCTCCCCGGGTTGGCTGTCTTCTATCTCTTAATTCCGTAGGCCTACGATCTCGTAAGGATTCCACAATCGAGATGGCCTGACTTAAAGAGCGCACGTCTCTCTTTTCCACTTCATCCTTGGCCCACTTTTGTAGTCCGACCTTGAAGAAGTATAGTAACCCTTCCTCCTCCATATTCGGTAGGTACATAGTCGCCTCTGTGAAGGCCTTCACATACGCCTCTAAAGTGGAGGTATGATTCAGGAATCGAAGGGTATCGTATGCCCTCTGATTCACGTTTAGAGGCATAAATTGTTTCTTCAGGGCAGACTTGAAAGCTTCAAATGTGTCGATCACTTCGCCACCATTTGTTGCTTCTGTGCATCTTCGTCGCCACCACGCATTTGCGTTACCCACAAGGTAACAAACTGCGGTCTGCACCTTGAACAAGTCCTCTCGGATATAAGTCATCCCAAAGTAATGTTCCAAGTGCCAAAGGAAATTCTCAATCTCCGTAGCATCCCGATTGCCGTTATAGTACACCGGCTTCGGGGCGTCGTGGTGTGGTCCCGCACTACTGTTAGGTCTCAACCGAAGTTGTGTTACTGATTCCCGAACTCCGATCACCTGCTGTTCGATCCGATTGATGAAGTCTTCATTTAGGCCAAGCCTAGTTTCAAAGTGTGTCAACGTAGAACATTTTGATGTCAGCTCTGCAATTTGGTTTTTCAGCCCCGCTATCTCGGCTCTCGACATTTCTACTTCTTTCTCTAAGATCTTTAACTTATCCTCCAAAGGACTCTCCGTACTGCTCGAGGGAGCCGCGCGTTTTGATTTCTTCTTTGGAGGTTGTCCGTTGCTTCTGTCAGTGGATGCCATGCCTCGGTCCGTCCTGGGCGAACCTGGCTCTGATACCAACTGTCACGGACTTAGCGGATCCGTGCGGCACCTAGGTCTCAGCAGAGAACTGGGTCAGCCTTTACTCGTTTAGCAAACTACCTGCAAGCCACCATGGGACGAGTTGGTTAGGCTCGAGGCAACTTTCGTGGGGAGGTTGGTCATAAGTAAAGAGCACACACAAACAACAGTCTGAATATACATCTTTATTGAACCAGAGAATCATCCAAGTTACAAGCAAGCTAGGCAAACAGCTACAAGCAACTAGACAAGACTCTGTGTGACCAACTAGATAGAGTTCTATACAAATGGGTCGTTTTCGGATATGTCGCAGCAGAAACACTAGATAACGTAAATTACATAACATCTACATACTAAATTACAAAACAAGGCACCACCCAAGTGGATGGCCCATTACAGGGAAAAACACCAGCAACAGACGAGCTGCATCCTTGGTCGCCTGGGTACTACGGCCCGTACTTCCAGTCCGGAACATTAGTCCCTCTAAGGCACCCGCACGCTGGCAAGCGGTGCGGGCATGGCTGGTGCGCGAGCGGCCAAGGCATGCGAGGCAAGCGGTGCCGGCATGGCTGGTGCGCGAGCGGCCAAGGCATGCGAGGCAAGCAGGGCGGGCAAAGGCCATGCATCGCGGCCCCTTGCCGCGTGCGCACGGCCTAGGGGCGGGCAAGGCCATGGCGTGCCGCGGCCGAGGCCAGCGCGCCCTGGCAAGGCTGTGGCCGCGCAAAACGGCCTTCCTTTGCAAAACGAGGTTAGCCCCTCGCGCTGGGTGGTGGGCACGGGCGCCGCTGGCAAGGCCCCAAGAGGCACCGTGGCCGAGCTGGCTAGGCCGTGGCCGCGCAAAACGGCCTTCCTTGGCAAAACGAGGTTAGCCCCTCGCGCTGGGTGTTGGGCACCGTGGCCGCGCAAAATGGCCTTCTTTGCCAAAATGAGGTTAGCCCCTCGCGCTGGGTGGTGGGCACTGGGCAAGGGGTTGCTGCCAGCGTCCGTGCATGGCAAAAGGAGGTTAGCTTACCCATCCACAATGCATGTGCAGTGGCCAAGGCCATAGCTTGGCCACCATCGACAAGGGCATGGCAACGGAGCTTGTGTTGTGTGGGGTTAGGCCATGCCACAACATCGCTCCCGTGGCCAAGGGCAAGGCCATTGGCAAGAGCACCACAGGCACCATGGTGAAGGTCGTGGCTGCCATTGACAAGGGAAAGGCAATGTCGAGGGAGGTAGGTTCTTGCGAGAGAGTGGCTTGTCAAGGCCACCCGCGGCCTACGTTGGGCCATGGCATACGGAGGTCATGCGGGGCAAGTTATGTGGCGTGCCGCCTCGGAGGCTTTGACAAGGCCATGGTGTGGCTTGGGGAAGGTGATGGCAGTGCCTTGGGGGGTTTGGGTTGGGGACGCTAGCGGCAAGGCCACGGGTGCCTTGCGGCACACCCTCGTCACCCCCACACTAGTGGAATCGAATTCACTTGGTCTCCCCTCAAGTATTGATTTTTCATGTGCCAAACACCCAAATTTGG
>JAKISB010000010.1:683447-685947 GCA_028551475.1 Casuarina equisetifolia
TTAGCGCGGCTGCTCGCAGCGTGTGCGTGCTCCGTGACACGGTTAGCGCCAGACGAGTGGCGCACCCCGTGCGTTCAGAGACATGCAGTGGCTGCTCGCGGCGTGTGCGTGCTCCGTGACGCGAGGAGAGCCAGCAAAAGGGGCAACCCCGGGGCAGCAGGCGCCCGGGGCACGATGAGAAGGATGGGGTCGCGCACACCGCGCGTTTCAAAGTATGATGTTGATGCGGATGCGGAACACCCCGGGCGCGAAGGACGCCCGGGGCGCGAGAGAGAGGGCGTGGCGACCCCCCGCGCCTTCAGAGTCTTAGAGCGGCTGCTCGCAGCGTGTGCGTGCTCCGTGACACGGTTAGCGCCAGACGAGTGGCGCACCCCGTGCGTTCAGAGACCTGCAGTGGCTGCTCGCGGCGTGTGCATGCTCCGTGACGCGGGGAGAGCCAGCGAAAGGGGCAACCCCGGGGAAGCAGGCGCCCGGGGCACGACGATGAGGTTGGGAAAGGCTAGTCGCTTTTTTGGTTTTCGTTGCCAGGGCGCTGGCTCGCCAGAGGGACATCGCGTTAGAGGGACGGGAGGGGGCGTTGCGTCCCCAGCCTGCGGGACGCACCTTGTTGCCAGGGCGCTGGCTCGCCAGAGGGACATCGCGTGAGAGGGACGGGGGGGCGGTGCCCCCAGCCTGCGGGACGCACCTTGTTGCCAGGGCGCTGGCTCGCCAGAGGGACATCGAGAGAGAGGGACAGACCCCCTTGCGGGGGATGGGCGCGGCAGGAGCAGCACGCTAGCAGCGGCACGGTTGAACGTGCGCCGGCGCCGGCGAACGGCGAACGGCAAACGGCAAACGGCAAACGGATCATGATAGGAGGCGTGCCCCCCCCTGCGGCACGCCCATGCCAGGGGGGTCACTGCGCGCATGCCCAGTGCCGACCCTGGCTCGACCAACTCGCCCCCCCTAAAGAGCTCTTAAGTCTAAATCCCTTCCGGCACCAGGAAACATCAATATGTCTGAGGAGGTAGCAGCCCTTTTTTTGACGAAATACTTGGAATTTTCGCGTGATTTTTTGTACACAAACTCAGAAAAATGAGACGATTCCAACGCCACAAGTTTCATAATTTTTGGACGCGTAATTTAATTTTTATGATTTTCTAAAGCCGTAACCTTGGAAAAATCCTAGAAAATGGAAAATGGGTCCAAATATGGATCCGCTTGTTTTGGAACCTCCAGAATGTCTTATAATGAATTTAGGAACCAAAAAAAGGCGATTGGCACGGTGAAAATCTGAGGTTATCCGAGGACAAACGATCCTGGGGCAACCCCCGCGCGCTGGCACGGCCCTGCGCGCACAGCGCCCCGCGCTGGCGCGCTGGCACGGCCCTGCGCGCACAGCGCCCCGCGCTGGCACGCTGGCACGGCCCTGCGCGCACAGCGCCCCGCGCTGGCACGGCCCTGCGCGCACAGCGCCCCGCGCTGGCACGCTGGCACGGCCCTGCGCGCACAGCGCCCCGCGCTGGCACGCTGGCACGGCCCTGCGCGCACAGCCCCGCGCGCTGGCACGCTGGCACGGCCCTGCGCGCACAGCGCCCCGCGCTGGCACGCTGGCACGGCCCTGCGCGCACCCCCGCCCGCGCTGGCACGGCCTTGGGCGCCCACATTGGCCTTGCCCGTGGCCACCTCCGAGTTTTGGCACCAATTTTTGTACGGTCCCTCAGAAGAATCTGGGGACTCCAGTGCAGCCACCCTCGTGTTCATTTGACCATTATTTATTTTTTTTTAATTTTTTTAATCCTAAAAAATTCAAAAAATCATGATAAATTGGAAATGGCTCCAAATCATGTCGCACTCGTTTTGGCACCTCCCAAATATCATGGATTGATTTTGGGAGCCAAATTTGGGTGTTTGGCACATGAAAAATCAATACTTGAGGGGAGACCAAGTGAATTCGATTCCACTAGTGTGGGGGTGACGAGGGTGTGCCGCAAGGCACCCGTGGCCTTGCCGCTAGCGTCCCCAACCCAAACCCCCCAAGGCACTGCCATCACCTTCCCCAAGCCACACCATGGCCTTGTCAAAGCCTCCGAGGCGGCACGCCACATAACTTGCCCCGCATGACCTCCGTATGCCATGGCCCAACGTAGGCCGCGGGTGGCCTTGACAAGCCACTCTCTCGCAAGAACCTACCTCCCTCGACATTGCCTTTCCCTTGTCAATGGCAGCCACGACCTTCACCATGGTGCCTGTGGTGCTCTTGCCAATGGCCTTGCCCTTGGCCACGGGAGCGATGTTGTGGCATGGCCTAACCCCACACAACACAAGCTCCGTTGCCATGCCCTTGTCGATGGTGGCCAAGCTATGGCCTTGGCCACTGCACATGCATTGTGGATGGGTAAGCTAACCTCCTTTTGCCATGCACGGACGCTGGCAGCAACCCCTTGCCCAGTGCCCACCACCCAGCGCGAGGGGCTAACCTCATTTTGGCAAAGAAGGCCATTTTGCGCGGCCACGGTGC
>JAKISB010000010.1:700397-702897 GCA_028551475.1 Casuarina equisetifolia
CGGCCAAGGCCCTATGAGGCCTATCCCCTCTAGAGGCACCCGCAAGCTGGCACTGCGGGCATGGCTGGTGCGCGAGCGGCCAAGGCATGCGAGGCAAGCGGTGCCGGCATGGCTGGTGCGCGAGCGGCCAAGGCATGCGAGGCAAGCAGGGCGGGCAAAGCCAAGCATCGCGGCCCCTTGCCGCGTGCGCACGGCCTAGGGGCGGGCAAGGCCATGGCGTGCCGCGGCCGAGGCCAGCGCGCCCTGGCAAGGCTGTGGCCGCGCAAAACGGCCTTCCTTTGCAAAACGAGGTTAGCCCCTCGCGCTGGGTGGTGGGCACGGGCGCCGCTGGCAAGGCCCCAAGAGGCACCGTGGCCGAGCTGGCTAGGCCGTGGCGCGCAAAACGGCCTTCCTTGGCAAAACGAGGTTAGCCCCTCGCGCTGGGTGTTGGGCACCGTGGCCGCGCAAAATGGCCTTCTTTGCCAAAATGAGGTTAGCCCCTCGCGCTGGGTGGTGGGCACTGGGCAAGGGGTTGCCAGCGTCCGTGCATGGCAAAAGGAGGTTAGCTTACCCATCCACAATGCATGTGCAGTGGCCAAGGCCATAGCTTGGCCACCATCGACAAGGGCATGGCAACGGAGCTTGTGTTGTGTGGGGTTAGGCCATGCCACAACATCGCTCCCGTGGCCAAGGGCAAGGCATTGGCAAGAGCACCACAGGCACCATGGTGAAGGTCGTGGCTGCCATTGACAAGGGAAAGGCAATGTCGAGGGAGGTAGGTTCTTGCGAGAGAGTGGCTTGTCAAGGCCACCCGCGGCCTACGTTGGGCCATGGCATACGGAGGTCATGCGGGGCAAGTTATGTGGCGTGCCGCCTCGGAGGCTTTGACAAGGCCATGGTGTGGCTTGGGGAAGGTGATGGCAGTGCCTTGGGGGGTTTGGGTTGGGGACGCTAGCGGCAAGGCCACGGGTGCCTTGCGGCACACCCTCGTCACCCCCACACTAGTGGAATCGAATTCACTTGGTCTCCCCTCAAGTATTGATTTTTCATGTGCCAAACACCCAAATTTGGCTCCCAAAATCAATCCATGATATTTGGGAGGTGCCAAAACGAGTGCGACATGATTTGGAGCCATTTCCAATTTATCATGATTTTTTGAATTTTTTAGGATTAAAAAAATTAAAAAAAAAAAATAATGGTCAAATGAACACGAGGGTGGCTGCACTGGAGTCCCCAGATTCTTCTGAGGGACCGTACAAAAATTGGTGCCAAAACTCGGAGGTGGCCACGGGCAAGGCCAATGTGGGCGCCCAAGGCCGTGCCAGCGCGGGCGGGGTGCGCGCAGGGCCGTGCCAGCGTGCCAGCGCGGGCGGTGCGCGCAGGGCCGTGCCAGCGTGCCAGCGCGGGGCGCTGTGCGCGCAGGGCCGTGCCAGCGTGCCAGCGCGGGCGCTGTGCGCGCAGGGCCGTGCCAGCGTGCCAGCGCGGGCGCTGTGCGCGCAGGGCCGTGCCAGCGTGCCAGCGCGGGGCGCTGTGCGCGCAGGCCGTGCCAGCGTGCCAGCGCGGGGCGCTGTGCGCGCAGGGCCGTGCCAGCGTGCCAGCGCGGGGCGCTGTGCGCGCAGGGCCGTGCCAGCGTGCCAGCGCGGGGCGCTGTGCGCGCAGTGCCGTGCCAGCGCGGCGCGCTGTGCGCGCAGGGCCGTGCCAGCGCGCGGGGGCCCCAGGATCGTTTGTCCTCGGATAACCTCAGATTTTCACCGTGCCAATCGCCTTTTTTTGGTTCCTAAATTCATTATAAGACATTCTGGAGGTTCCAAAACAAGCGGATCCATATTTGGACCCATTTTCCATTTTCTAGGATTTTTCCAAGGTTACGGCTTTAGAAAATCATAAAAATTAAATTACGCGTCCAAAAATTATGAAACTTGTGGCGTTGGAATCGTCTCATTTTTCTGAGTTTGTGTACAAAAAATCACGCGAAAATTCCAAGTATTTCGTCAAAAAAAGGGCTGCTACCTCCTCAGACATATTGATGTTTCCTGGTGCCGGAAGGGATTTAGACTTAAGAGCTCTTTAGGGGGGCGAGTTGGTCGAGCCAGGGTCGGCACTGGGCATGCGCGCAGTGACCCCCCTGGCATGGGCGTGCCGCAGGGGGGGCACGCCTCCTATCATGATCCGTTTGCCGTTTGCCGTTTGCCGTTCGCCGTTCGCCGGCGCCGGCGCACGTTCAACCGTGCCGCTGCTAGCGTGCTGCTCCTGCCGCGCCCATCCCCCGCAAGGGGGTCTGTCCCTCTCTCTCGATGTCCCTCTGGCGAGCCAGCGCCCTGGCAACAAGGTGCGTCCCGCAGGCTGGGGACGCACCGCCCCCCCGTCCCTCTCACGCGATGTCCCTCTGGCGAGCCAGCGCCCTGGCAACAAGGTGCGTCCCGCAGGCTGGGGACGCAACGCCCCCTCCCGTCCCTCTAACGCGATGTCCCTCTGGCGAGCCAGCGCCCTGGCAACGAAAACCAAAAAAGCGACTAGCCTT
>JAKISB010000010.1:776169-778669 GCA_028551475.1 Casuarina equisetifolia
TAGCGCCAGACGAGTGGCGCACCCCGTGCGTTCAGAGACCTGCAGTGGCTGCTCGCGGCGTGTGCATGCTCCGTGACGCGGGGAGAGCCAGCGAAAGGGGCAACCCCGGGGAAGCAGGCGCCCGGGGCACGACGATGAGGTTGGGAAAGGCTAGTCGCTTTTTTGGTTTTCGTTGCCAGGGCGCTGGCTCGCCAGAGGGACATCGCGTTAGAGGGACGGGAGGGGGCGTTGCGTCCCCAGCCTGCGGGACGCACCTTGTTGCCAGGGCGCTGGCTCGCCAGAGGGACATCGCGTGAGAGGGACGGGGG
Organism: Casuarina equisetifolia; assembly: GCA_028551475.1. Lineage (NCBI taxonomy): Eukaryota > Viridiplantae > Streptophyta > Magnoliopsida > Fagales > Casuarinaceae > Casuarina > Casuarina equisetifolia. The sequence goes on from JAKISB010000010.1 coordinate 776,478, forward strand.
GGCGGTGCGTCCCCAGCCTGCGGGACGCACCTTGTTGCCAGGGCGCTGGCTCGCCAGAGGGACATCGAGAGAGAGGGACAGACCCCCTTGCGGGGGATGGGCGCGGCAGGAGCAGCACGCTAGCAGCGGCACGGTTGAACGTGCGCCGGCGCCGGCGAACGGCGAACGGCAAACGGCAAACGGCAAACGGATCATGATAGGAGGCGTGCCCCCCCTGCGGCACGCCCATGCCAGGGGGGTCACTGCGCGCATGCCCAGTGCCGACCCTGGCTCGACCAACTCGCCCCCCTAAAGAGCTCTTAAGTCTAAATCCCTTCCGGCACCAGGAAACATCAATATGTCTGAGGAGGTAGCAGCCCTTTTTTTGACGAAATACTTGGAATTTTCGCGTGATTTTTTGTACACAAACTCAGAAAAATGAGACGATTCCAACGCCACAAGTTTCATAATTTTTGGACGCGTAATTTAATTTTTATGATTTTCTAAAGCCGTAACCTTGGAAAAATCCTAGAAAATGGAAAATGGGTCCAAATATGGATCCGCTTGTTTTGGAACCTCCAGAATGTCTTATAATGAATTTAGGAACCAAAAAAGGCGAGGCGATTGGCACGGTGAAAATCTGAGGTTATCCGAGGACAAACGATCCTGGGGCAACCCCCGCGCGCTGGCACGGCCCTGCGCGCACAGCGCCCCGCGCTGGCACGCTGGCACGGCCCTGCGCGCACAGCGCCCCGCGCTGGCACGCTGGCACGGCCCTGCGCGCACAGCGCCCCGCGCTGGCACGCTGGCACGGCCCTGCGCGCACAGCGCCCCGCGCTGGCACGCTGGCACGGCCCTGCGCGCACAGCGCCCCGCGCTGGCACGCTGGCACGGCCCTGCGCGCACAGCGCCCCGCTGGCACGCTGGCACGGCCCTGCGCGCACAGCGCCCCGCGCTGGCACGCTGGCACGGCCCTGCGCGCACAGCGCCCCGCGCTGGCACGCTGGCACGGCCCTGCGCGCACAGCGCCCCGCGCTGGCACGCTGCGCACGCGCCCCGCGCTGGCACGCCCTGCGCGCACAGCGCCCCGCGCTGGCACGCTGGCACGGCCCTGCGCGCACAGCGCCCCGCGCTGGCACGCTGGCACGGCCCTGCGCGCACCCCCGCCCGCGCTGGCACGCTGGCACGGCACTGCGCGCACAGCGCCCCGCGCTGGCACGCTGGCACGGCCCTGCGCGCACCCCCGCCCGCGCTGGCACGGCCTTGGGCGCCCACATTGGCCTTGCCCGTGGCCACCTCCGAGTTTTGGCACCAATTTTTGTACGGTCCCTCAGAAGAATCTGGGGACTCCAGTGCAGCCACCCTCGTGTTCATTTGACCATTATTTATTTTTTTTTTAATTTTTTTAATCCTAAAAAATTCAAAAAATCATGATAAATTGGAAATGGCTCCAAATCATGTCGCACTCGTTTTGGCACCTCCCAAATATCATGGATTGATTTTGGGAGCCAAATTTGGGTGTTTGGCACATGAAAAATCAATACTTGAGGGGAGACCAAGTGAATTCGATTCCACTAGTGTGGGGGTGACGAGGGTGTGCCGCAAGGCACCCGTGGCCTTGCCGCTAGCGTCCCCAACCCAAACCCCCCAAGGCACTGCCATCACCTTCCCCAAGCCACACCATGGCCTTGTCAAAGCCTCCGAGGCGGCACGCCACATAACTTGCCCCGCATGACCTCCGTATGCCATGGCCCAACGTAGGCCGCGGGTGGCCTTGACAAGCCACTCTCTCGCAAGAACCTACCTCCCTCGACATTGCCTTTCCCTTGTCAATGGCAGCCACGACCTTCACCATGGTGCCTGTGGTGCTCTTGCCAATGGCCTTGCCCTTGGCCACGGGAGCGATGTTGTGGCATGGCCTAACCCCACACAACACAAGCTCCGTTGCCATGCCCTTGTCGATGGTGGCCAAGCTATGGCCTTGGCCACTGCACATGCATTGTGGATGGGTAAGCTAACCTCCTTTTGCCATGCACGGACGCTGGCAGCAACCCCTTGCCCAGTGCCCACCACCCAGCGCGAGGGGCTAACCTCATTTTGGCAAAGAAGGCCATTTTGCGCGGCCACGGTGCCCAACACCCAGCGCGAGGGGCTAACCTCGTTTTGCCAAGGAAGGCCGTTTTGCGCGGCCACGGCCTAGCCAGCTCGGCCAC
>JAKISB010000010.1:864238-866738 GCA_028551475.1 Casuarina equisetifolia
GGCCGCGCAAAATGGCCTTCTTTGCCAAAATGAGGTTAGCCCCTCGCGCTGGGTGGTGGGCACTGGGCAAGGGGTTGCTGCCAGCGTCCGTGCATGGCAAAAGGAGGTTAGCTTACCCATCCACAATGCATGTGCAGTGGCCAAGGCCATAGCTTGGCCACCATCGACAAGGGCATGGCAACGGAGCTTGTGTTGTGTGGGGTTAGGCCATGCCACAACATCGCTCCCGTGGCCAAGGGCAAGGCCATTGGCAAGAGCACCACAGGCACCATGGTGAAGGTCGTGGCTGCCATTGACAAGGGAAAGGCAATGTCGAGGGAGGTAGGTTCTTGCGAGAGAGTGGCTTGTCAAGGCCACCCGCGGCCTACGTTGGGCCATGGCATACGGAGGTCATGCGGGGCAAGTTATGTGGCGTGCCGCCTCGGAGGCTTTGACAAGGCCATGGTGTGGCTTGGGGAAGGTGATGGCAGTGCCTTGGGGGGTTTGGGTTGGGGACGCTAGCGGCAAGGCCACGGGTGCCTTGCGGCACACCCTCGTCACCCCCACACTAGTGGAATCGAATTCACTTGGTCTCCCCTCAAGTATTGATTTTTCATGTGCCAAACACCCAAATTTGGCTCCCAAAATCAATCCATGATATTTGGGAGGTGCCAAAACGAGTGCGACATGATTTGGAGCCATTTCCAATTTATCATGATTTTTTGAATTTTTTAGGATTAAAAAAATTAAAAAAAAATAAATAATGGTCAAATGAACACGAGGGTGGCTGCACTGGAGTCCCCAGATTTTCTGAGGGATACAAAATTGGTGCCAAAACTCGGAGGTGGCCACACAAAATGTGGGGCCCAAGGTGCCAGCGCGGGGGGGGGCGCGCAGTGGCGCCAGCGTGCCAGCGCGGGCGGGGGTGCGCGCAGGGCCGTGCCAGCGTGCCAGCGCGGGGCGCTGTGCGCGCAGGGCCGTGCCAGCGTGCCAGCGCGGGGCGCTGTGCGCGCAGGGCCGTGCCAGCGTGCCAGCGCGGGGCGCTGTGCGCGCAGGGCCGTGCCAGCGTGCCAGCGCGGGGCGCTGTGCGCGCAGGGCCGTGCCAGCGTGCCAGCGCGGGGCGCTGTGCGCGCAGGGCCGTGCCAGCGTGCCAGCGCGGGGCGCTGTGCGCGCAGGCCGTGCCGTGCCAGCGCGGGGCGCTGTGCGCGCAGGGCCGTGCCAGCGTGCCAGCGCGGGGCGCTGTGCGCGCAGGGCCGTGCCAGCGCGCGGGGGTTGCCCCAGGATCGTTTGTCCTCGGATAACCTCAGATTTTCACCGTGCCAATCGCCTTTTTTTGGTTCCTAAATTCATTATAAGACATTCTGGAGGTTCCAAAACAAGCGGATCCATATTTGGACCCATTTTCCATTTTCTAGGATTTTTCCAAGGTTACGGCTTTAGAAAATCATAAAAATTAAATTACGCGTCCAAAAATTATGAAACTTGTGGCGTTGGAATCGTCTCATTTTTCTGAGTTTGTGTACAAAAAATCACGCGAAAATTCCAAGTATTTCGTCAAAAAAAGGGCTGCTACCTCCTCAGACATATTGATGTTTCCTGGTGCCGGAAGGGATTTAGACTTAAGAGCTCTTTAGGGGGGGCGAGTTGGTCGAGCCAGGGTCGGCACTGGGCATGCGCGCAGTGACCCCCCTGGCATGGGCGTGCCGCAGGGGGGGGCACGCCTCCTATCATGATCCGTTTGCCGTTTGCCGTTTGCCGTTCGCCGTTCGCCGGCGCCGGCGCACGTTCAACCGTGCCGCTGCTAGCGTGCTGCTCCTGCCGCGCCCATCCCCCGCAAGGGGGTCTGTCCCTCTCTCTCGATGTCCCTCTGGCGAGCCAGCGCCCTGGCAACAAGGTGCGTCCCGCAGGCTGGGGACGCACCGCCCCCCCGTCCCTCTCACGCGATGTCCCTCTGGCGAGCCAGCGCCCTGGCAACAAGGTGCGTCCCGCAGGCTGGGGACGCAACGCCCCCTCCCGTCCCTCTAACGCGATGTCCCTCTGGCGAGCCAGCGCCCTGGCAACGAAAACCAAAAAAGCGACTAGCCTTTCCCAACCTCATCGTCGTGCCCCGGGCGCCTGCTTCCCGGGGTTGCCCCTTTCGCTGGCTCTCCCCGCGTCACGGAGCATGCACACGCCGCGAGCAGCCACTGCAGGTCTCTGAACGCACGGGGTGCGCCACTCGTCTGGCGCTAACCGTGTCACGGAGCACGCACACGCTGCGAGCAGCCGCTCTAAGACTCTGAAGGCGCGGGGGGTCGCCACGCCCTCTCTCTCGCGCCCCGGGCGTCCTTCGCGCCCGGGGTGTTCCGCATCCGCATCAACATCATACTTTGAAACGCGCGGTGTGCGCGACCCCATCCTTCTCATCGTGCCCCGGGCGCCTGCTGCCCCGGGGTTGCCCCTTTTGCTGGCTCTCCTCGCGTCACGGAGCACGCACACGCCGCGAGCAGCCACTGCATGTCTCTGAACGCACGGGGTGCGC
>JAKISB010000010.1:882705-885205 GCA_028551475.1 Casuarina equisetifolia
TAGACGCGGCGGACACAAGAAGAGAGGAAGAATACCCAACTGAGGGGGAACAAATGACGAATTTTCAAACCTTCAACTCGATGAAGAGTGAAGCCTCAACATCTGCCGCCCGCTCACTGATGTACATCGAGTGTGCGGTCAATGAGAAACTCACCAAAGCTTTAGTGGACTCAGGAGCGACGAACAACTTCGTCACCCCTGCGGAAGCGAAAAGACTGGGTATGAAAGTGAAAAGGGATGTTGGAGCGCTAAAAACTGTGAATAGCGCACCATGGCCAGTTATCGGAGTTGCCGAAGGTGTGATGGTCCATGTCGGCAAATGGCGGGGGAAGTTGAATTTTACAGTGGTCACAATGGACGATTACAAATTCGTTCTTGGACTAGATTTCCTCCGAGTATCTGGCGCGTCTATCTTTGCTGCACACAATTGCCTGTGCATTCTCGCAGGTGACATGTCTTCGATGGTCCCCACCCAAGACGTAGGTCAGCCTCATCAAAGCCTTTCCGCCATGCAATTCAAGAAGAGCATGCGAAAAGGGGGACAAGCCTACCTGGCAGTATTAAAGGAACTGAAAGACGCGAGTACAGAGGAACTTCCAGAGGTGATAACCGAACTCTTGACAAAGAACGGGGACGTGATGCCCCCAGAATTACCAAGACAGTTGCCTCCCAGGAGAGAGGTAGATCACAGGATTGAATTGGAGCCAGGGACGAAGCCGCCCGTCAAAGCTCCGTACAGAATGGCGCCACCTGAGCTGGAGGAGCTTAGGAAACAGTTGAAGTCCCTGCTGGACGCAGGGTACATTCGACCAGCGAAGGCACCTTATGGCGCGCCGGTGTTATTCCAAGCAAAAAAGGATGGGTCTTTACGGCTCTGCATCGACTATCGGGCACTGAACAAGGTGACCGTGAAAAATAAGTATCCCATCCCCTTGATTGGAGACCTATTTGATCGGTTGGGACATGCCCGGTACTTTACTAAGGTGGACTTGCGTTCGGGCTATCATCAAGTTCGAATTGCAGCTGGAGACGAGCCAAAGACCACCTGCATAACAAGGTACGGCTCCTATGAATGGCTTGTCATGCCATTTGGGCTAACCAATGCCCCAGCCACATTCTGCACCCTTATGAATAATTTACTTCACCCATATCTGGACAAGTTCATGGTCGTTTACTTAGACGACATTGTTGTCTACAGCAATTCACTTGAAGAACACGTGGAACACTTGAAGGTCTTATTCCAGGTGTTACGCGAGAACCAGCTGTATCTTAAAAGGGAGAAGTGTTCGTTTGCTCAGGAAAAAGTTCATTTCTTGGGCCACGTGATTAGCCAGGGCACTTTGCGGATGGACTCTGCTAAGGTAAGAGCCATCCAAGATTGGGAAGCCCCTTCGAAAGTTACGGAATTGAGATCCTTCCTTGGGCTAATCAATTACTATCGGCGCTTTATTGCAGGGTTCTCTGCGAGGGCAACCCCTTTAACAGATTTATTGAAGAAATCCAATCCGTGGGATTGGACGGAGGCGTGCCAGCAGGCCTTCGAAAACCTAAAGACTGCGGTGACTAAAGAACCAGTGCTAGCTCTGCCAGACTTCTCAAAGCCGTTTGAAGTACACTCTGATGCCTCTGACTATGCCATTGGAGGGGTACTCATGCAAGGCCGACATCCCATCGCCTTTGAGAGTCGGAAGCTGAATGACGCAGAGCGCAAGTATACGGTTCAAGAGAAAGAGATGACGGCTGTTGTTCACTGTCTCAGGATATGGCGCCACTACCTACTGGGCTCTCAATTTGTGATCCAGACGGATAACGTGGCCACGAGCTTCTTCCAGACTCAGAAGAAGTTGTCACCTAAACAAGCCAGATGGCAGGATTTCCTGTCTGAATTCGACTACACCATGGTTTATAAGCCAGGGAAGATCAATGTGGTGGCTGATGCCCTTAGCCGGAAGATGGAACTAGCGGCTTTGAGCGTAGTGGAGAGCGATTTGATGTCTCTGGTCAAAGAAGGGATGAGCCACGATCCAGTGGCTAAGCAACTAGTACAGCTGGTCGAAGAAAGAAAGACGAAGCAATTCTGGATGGAAGACGAATTGCTCTACACAAAGGGACGTCGCCTTTACGTTCCGAAGTGGAAAGACCTTCGCCGCAGGCTCATTGGCGAGCATCATGACACGTTGTGGGCAGGGCACCCCGGACAAAAGAGGACGAGGGCTCTTCTAGAAGCCTCATATTATTGGCCAGATATGCGAGACCAAGTCGAATTGTTTGTGAAGACTTGTCTCGTTTGTCAACAAGACAAGCCTGAGAGGAGGGCTCCCGCAGGACTACTGGAGCCGTTACCGATACCGACTCGGCCTTGGGAAAGCATTTCCATGGACTTCATCACTTGCTTACCCAAGTCGGAGGGGTGTTGCTCGATCCTTGTGGTGGTAGATCGTTTGTCTAAGTATGGAACTTTTATACCGGCTCCCATGGAATGCACCGCAGAAGTGGCGGC
>JAKISB010000010.1:902705-904941 GCA_028551475.1 Casuarina equisetifolia
CCCTCGCGCTGGGTGTTGGGCACCGTGGCCGCGCAAAATGGCCTTCTTTGCCAAAATGAGGTTAGCCCCTCGCGCTGGGTGGTGGGCACTGGGCAAGGGGTTGCTGCCAGCGTCCGTGCATGGCAAAAGGAGGTTAGCTTACCCATCCACAATGCATGTGCAGTGGCCAAGGCCATAGCTTGGCCACCATCGACAAGGGCATGGCAACGGAGCTTGTGTTGTGTGGGGTTAGGCCATGCCACAACATCGCTCCCGTGGCCAAGGGCAAGGCCATTGGCAAGAGCACCACAGGCACCATGGTGAAGGTCGTGGCTGCCATTGACAAGGGAAAGGCAATGTCGAGGGAGGTAGGTTCTTGCGAGAGAGTGGCTTGTCAAGGCCACCCGCGGCCTACGTTGGGCCATGGCATACGGAGGTCATGCGGGGCAAGTTATGTGGCGTGCCGCCTCGGAGGCTTTGACAAGGCCATGGTGTGGCTTGGGGAAGGTGATGGCAGTGCCTTGGGGGGTTTGGGTTGGGGACGCTAGCGGCAAGGCCACGGGTGCCTTGCGGCACACCCTCGTCACCCCCACACTAGTGGAATCGAATTCACTTGGTCTCCCCTCAAGTATTGATTTTTCATGTGCCAAACACCCAAATTTGGCTCCCAAAATCAATCCATGATATTTGGGAGGTGCCAAAACGAGTGCGACATGATTTGGAGCCATTTCCAATTTATCATGATTTTTTGAATTTTTTAGGATTAAAAAAATTAAAAAAAAATAAATAATGGTCAAATGAACACGAGGGTGGCTGCACTGGAGTCCCCAGATTCTTCTGAGGGACCGTACAAAAATTGGTGCCAAAACTCGGAGGTGGCCACGGGCAAGGCCAATGTGGGCGCCCAAGGCCGTGCCAGCGCGGGGGGGGTGCGCGCAGGGCCGTGCCAGCGTGCCAGCGCGGGGCGCTGTGCGCGCAGGCCGTGCCAGCGTGCCAGCGCGGGGGGGGGTGCGCGCAGGGCCGTGCCAGCGTGCCAGCGCGGGGCGCTGTGCGCGCAGGGCCGTGCCAGCGTGCCAGCGCGGGGCGCTGTGCGCGCAGGCCGTGCCAGCGCGGGGCGCTGTGCGCGCAGCGTGCCAGCGCGGGGCGCTGTGCGCGCAGGGCCGTGCCAGCGTGCCAGCGCGGGGCGCTGTGCGCGCAGGGCCGTGCCAGCGTGCCAGCGCGGGGCGCTGTGCGCGCAGGGCCGTGCCAGCGTGCCAGCGCGGGGCGCTGTGCGCGCAGGGCCGTGCCAGCGTGCCAGCGCGGGGCGCTGTGCGCGCAGGGCCGTGCCAGCGCGCGGGGGTTGCCCCAGGATCGTTTGTCCTCGGATAACCTCAGATTTTCACCGTGCCAATCGCCTTTTTTTGGTTCCTAAATTCATTATAAGACATTCTGGAGGTTCCAAAACAAGCGGATCCATATTTGGACCCATTTTCCATTTTCTAGGATTTTTCCAAGGTTACGGCTTTAGAAAATCATAAAAATTAAATTACGCGTCCAAAAATTATGAAACTTGTGGCGTTGGAATCGTCTCATTTTTCTGAGTTTGTGTACAAAAAATCACGCGAAAATTCCAAGTATTTCGTCAAAAAAAGGGCTGCTACCTCCTCAGACATATTGATGTTTCCTGGTGCCGGAAGGGATTTAGACTTAAGAGCTCTTTAGGGGGGGCGAGTTGGTCGAGCCAGGGTCGGCACTGGGCATGCGCGCAGTGACCCCCCTGGCATGGGCGTGCCGCAGGGGGGGGCACGCCTCCTATCATGATCCGTTTGCCGTTTGCCGTTTCGCCGTTCGCCGGCGCCGGCGCACGTTCAACCGTGCCGCTGCTAGCGTGCTGCTCCTGCCGCGCCCATCCCCCGCAAGGGGGTCTGTCCCTCTCTCTCGATGTCCCTCTGGCGAGCCAGCGCCCTGGCAACAAGGTGCGTCCCGCAGGCTGGGGACGCACCGCCCCCCCGTCCCTCTCACGCGATGTCCCTCTGGCGAGCCAGCGCCCTGGCAACAAGGTGCGTCCCGCAGGCTGGGGACGCAACGCCCCCTCCCGTCCCTCTAACGCGATGTCCCTCTGGCGAGCCAGCGCCCTGGCAACGAAAACCAAAAAAGCGACTAGCCTTTCCCAACCTCATCGTCGTGCCCCGGGCGCCTGCTTCCCCGGGGTTGCCCCTTTCGCTGGCTCTCCCCGCGTCACGGAGCATGCACACGCCGCGAGCAGCCACTGCAGGTC
>JAKISB010000010.1:912941-915441 GCA_028551475.1 Casuarina equisetifolia
GGCGCACCCCGTGCGTTCAGAGACATGCAGTGGCTGCTCGCGGCGTGTGCGTGCTCCGTGACGCGAGGAGAGCCAGCAAAAGGGGCAACCCCGGGGCAGCAGGCGCCCGGGGCACGATGAGAAGGATGGGGTCGCGCACACCGCGCGTTTCAAAGTATGATGTTGATGCGGATGCGGAACACCCCGGGCGCGAAGGACGCCCGGGGCGCGAGAGAGAGGGCGTGGCGACCCCCCGCGCCTTCAGAGTCTTAGAGCGGCTGCTCGCAGCGTGTGCGTGCTCCGTGACACGGTTAGCGCCAGACGAGTGGCGCACCCCGTGCGTTCAGAGACCTGCAGTGGCTGCTCGCGGCGTGTGCATGCTCCGTGACGCGGGGAGAGCCAGCGAAAGGGGCAACCCCGGGGAAGCAGGCGCCCGGGGCACGACGATGAGGTTGGGAAAGGCTAGTCGCTTTTTTGGTTTTCGTTGCCAGGGCGCTGGCTCGCCAGAGGGACATCGCGTTAGAGGGACGGGAGGGGGCGTTGCGTCCCCAGCCTGCGGGACGCACCTTGTTGCCAGGGCGCTGGCTCGCCAGAGGGACATCGCGTGAGAGGGACGGGGGGGCGGTGCGTCCCCAGCCTGCGGGACGCACCTTGTTGCCAGGGCGCTGGCTCGCCAGAGGGACATCGAGAGAGAGGGACAGACCCCCTTGCGGGGGATGGGCGCGGCAGGAGCAGCACGCTAGCAGCGGCACGGTTGAACGTGCGCCGGCGCCGGCGAACGGCGAACGGCAAACGGCAAACGGCAAACGGATCATGATAGGAGGCGTGCCCCCCCCTGCGGCACGCCCATGCCAGGGGGGTCACTGCGCGCATGCCCAGTGCCGACCCTGGCTCGACCAACTCGCCCCCCCTAAAGAGCTCTTAAGTCTAAATCCCTTCCGGCACCAGGAAACATCAATATGTCTGAGGAGGTAGCAGCCCTTTTTTTGACGAAATACTTGGAATTTTCGCGTGATTTTTTGTACACAAACTCAGAAAAATGAGACGATTCCAACGCCACAAGTTTCATAATTTTTGGACGCGTAATTTAATTTTTATGATTTTCTAAAGCCGTAACCTTGGAAAAATCCTAGAAAATGGAAAATGGGTCCAAATATGGATCCGCTTGTTTTGGAACCTCCAGAATGTCTTATAATGAATTTAGGAACCAAAAAAAGGCGATTGGCACGGTGAAAATCTGAGGTTATCCGAGGACAAACGATCCTGGGGCAACCCCCGCGCGCTGGCACGGCCCTGCGCGCACAGCGCCCCGCGCTGGCACGCTGGCACGGCCCTGCGCGCACAGCGCCCCGCGCTGGCACGCTGGCACGGCCCTGCGCGCACAGCGCCCCGCGCTGGCACGCTGGCACGGCCCTGCGCGCACAGCGCCCCGCGCTGGCACGCTGGCACGGCCCTGCGCGCACAGCGCCCCGCGCTGGCACGCTGGCACGGCCCTGCGCGCACCGCGCCCCGCGCTGGCACGCTGGCACGGCCCTGCGCGCACCGCGCCCCGCGCTGGCACGCTGGCACGGCCCTGCGCGCACAGCGCCCCGCGCTGGCACGCTGGCACGGCCCTGCGCGCACCCCCGCCCGCGCTGGCACGCTGGCACGGCCCTGCGCGCACCCCCGCCCGCGCTGGCACGGCCTTGGGCGCCCACATTGGCCTTGCCCGTGGCCACCTCCGAGTTTTGGCACCAATTTTTGTACGGTCCCTCAGAAGAATCTGGGGACTCCAGTGCAGCCACCCTCGTGTTCATTTGACCATTATTTATTTTTTTTTTAATTTTTTTAATCCTAAAAAATTCAAAAAATCATGATAAATTGGAAATGGCTCCAAATCATGTCGCACTCGTTTTGGCACCTCCCAAATATCATGGATTGATTTTGGGAGCCAAATTTGGGTGTTTGGCACATGAAAAATCAATACTTGAGGGGAGACCAAGTGAATTCGATTCCACTAGTGTGGGGGTGACGAGGGTGTGCCGCAAGGCACCCGTGGCCTTGCCGCTAGCGTCCCCAACCCAAACCCCCCAAGGCACTGCCATCACCTTCCCCAAGCCACACCATGGCCTTGTCAAAGCCTCCGAGGCGGCACGCCACATAACTTGCCCCGCATGACCTCCGTATGCCATGGCCCAACGTAGGCCGCGGGTGGCCTTGACAAGCCACTCTCTCGCAAGAACCTACCTCCCTCGACATTGCCTTTCCCTTGTCAATGGCAGCCACGACCTTCACCATGGTGCCTGTGGTGCTCTTGCCAATGGCCTTGCCCTTGGCCACGGGAGCGATGTTGTGGCATGGCCTAACCCCACACAACACAAGCTCCGTTGCCATGCCCTTGTCGATGGTGGCCAAGCTATGGCCTTGGCCACTGCACATGCATTGTGGATGGGTAAGCTAACCTCCTTTTGCCATGCACGGACGCTGGCAGCAACCCCTTGCCCAGTGCCCACCACCCAGCGCGAGGGGCTAACCTCATTTT
>JAKISB010000010.1:931511-939011 GCA_028551475.1 Casuarina equisetifolia
GGATGCGGAACACCCCGGGCGCGAAGGACGCCCGGGGCGCGAGAGAGAGGGCGTGGCGACCCCCCGCGCCTTCAGAGTCTTAGAGCGGCTGCTCGCAGCGTGTGCGTGCTCCGTGACACGGTTAGCGCCAGACGAGTGGCGCACCCCGTGCGTTCAGAGACCTGCAGTGGCTGCTCGCGGCGTGTGCATGCTCCGTGACGCGGGGAGAGCCAGCGAAAGGGGCAACCCCGGGGAAGCAGGCGCCCGGGGCACGACGATGAGGTTGGGAAAGGCTAGTCGCTTTTTTGGTTTTCGTTGCCAGGGCGCTGGCTCGCCAGAGGGACATCGCGTTAGAGGGACGGGAGGGGGCGTTGCGTCCCCAGCCTGCGGGACGCACCTTGTTGCCAGGGCGCTGGCTCGCCAGAGGGACATCGCGTGAGAGGGACGGGGGGGCGGTGCGTCCCCAGCCTGCGGGACGCACCTTGTTGCCAGGGCGCTGGCTCGCCAGAGGGACATCGAGAGAGAGGGACAGACCCCCTTGCGGGGGATGGGCGCGGCAGGAGCAGCACGCTAGCAGCGGCACGGTTGAACGTGCGCCGGCGCCGGCGAACGGCGAACGGCAAACGGCAAACGGCAAACGGATCATGATAGGAGGCGTGCCCCCCCCTGCGGCACGCCCATGCCAGGGGGGTCACTGCGCGCATGCCCAGTGCCGACCCTGGCTCGACCAACTCGCCCCCCCTAAAGAGCTCTTAAGTCTAAATCCCTTCCGGCACCAGGAAACATCAATATGTCTGAGGAGGTAGCAGCCCTTTTTTTGACGAAATACTTGGAATTTTCGCGTGATTTTTTGTACACAAACTCAGAAAAATGAGACGATTCCAACGCCACAAGTTTCATAATTTTTGGACGCGTAATTTAATTTTTATGATTTTCTAAAGCCGTAACCTTGGAAAAATCCTAGAAAATGGAAAATGGGTCCAAATATGGATCCGCTTGTTTTGGAACCTCCAGAATGTCTTATAATGAATTTAGGAACCAAAAAAAGGCGATTGGCACGGTGAAAATCTGAGGTTATCCGAGGACAAACGATCCTGGGGCAACCCCCGCGCGCTGGCACGGCCCTGCGCGCACAGCGCCCCGCGCTGGCACGCTGGCACGGCCCTGCGCGCACAGCGCCCCGCGCTGGCACGCTGGCACGGCCCTGCGCGCACAGCGCCCCGCGCTGGCACGCTGGCACGGCCCTGCGCGCACAGCGCCCCGCGCTGGCACGCTGGCACGGCCCTGCGCGCACAGCGCCCCGCGCTGGCACGCTGGCACGGCCCTGCGCGCACAGCGCCCCGCGCTGGCACGCTGGCACGGCCCTGCGCGCACAGCGCCCCGCGCTGGCACGCTGGCACGGCCCTGCGCGCACAGCGCCCCGCGCTGGCACGCTGGCACGGCCCTGCGCGCACAGCGCCCCGCGCTGGCACGCTGGCACGGCCCTGCGCGCACCCCCGCCCGCGCTGGCACGCTGGCACGGCCCTGCGCGCACCCCCGCCCGCGCTGGCACGGCCTTGGGCGCCCACATTGGCCTTGCCCGTGGCCACCTCCGAGTTTTGGCACCAATTTTTGTACGGTCCCTCAGAAGAATCTGGGGACTCCAGTGCAGCCACCCTCGTGTTCATTTGACCATTATTTATTTTTTTTTAATTTTTTTAATCCTAAAAAATTCAAAAAATCATGATAAATTGGAAATGGCTCCAAATCATGTCGCACTCGTTTTGGCACCTCCCAAATATCATGGATTGATTTTGGGAGCCAAATTTGGGTGTTTGGCACATGAAAAATCAATACTTGAGGGGAGACCAAGTGAATTCGATTCCACTAGTGTGGGGGTGACGAGGGTGTGCCGCAAGGCACCCGTGGCCTTGCCGCTAGCGTCCCCAACCCAAACCCCCCAAGGCACTGCCATCACCTTCCCCAAGCCACACCATGGCCTTGTCAAAGCCTCCGAGGCGGCACGCCACATAACTTGCCCCGCATGACCTCCGTATGCCATGGCCCAACGTAGGCCGCGGGTGGCCTTGACAAGCCACTCTCTCGCAAGAACCTACCTCCCTCGACATTGCCTTTCCCTTGTCAATGGCAGCCACGACCTTCACCATGGTGCCTGTGGTGCTCTTGCCAATGGCCTTGCCCTTGGCCACGGGAGCGATGTTGTGGCATGGCCTAACCCCACACAACACAAGCTCCGTTGCCATGCCCTTGTCGATGGTGGCCAAGCTATGGCCTTGGCCACTGCACATGCATTGTGGATGGGTAAGCTAACCTCCTTTTGCCATGCACGGACGCTGGCAGCAACCCCTTGCCCAGTGCCCACCACCCAGCGCGAGGGGCTAACCTCATTTTGGCAAAGAAGGCCATTTTGCGCGGCCACGGTGCCCAACACCCAGCGCGAGGGGCTAACCTCGTTTTGCCAAGGAAGGCCGTTTTGCGCGGCCACGGCCTAGCCAGCTCGGCCACGGTGTCACGGACTTAGCGGATCCGTGCGGCACCTAGGTCTCAGCAGAGAACTGGGTCAGCCTTTACTCGTTTAGCAAACTACCTGCAAGCCACCATGGGACGAGTTGGTTAGGCCCGAAGTAACTTCCGTGGGGAGGTTGGTCATAAGTAAAGAGCACACACAAACAACAGTCCGAATATACATCTTTATTGAACCAGAGAATCATCCAAGTTACAAGCAAGCTAAGCAAACAGCTACAAGCAACTAGACAAGACTCTGTGTGACCAACTAGATAGAGTTCTATACAAATGGGTCGTTTTGGAGATATCGCAGCAGAAACACTAGATAACGTAAATTACATAACATCTACATACTAAATTACAAAACAAGGCACCACCCAAGTGGATGGCCCATTACAGGGAAAAACACCAGCAACAGACGAGCTGCATCCTTGGTCGCCTGGGTACTACGGCCCGTACTTCCAGTCCGGAACAATCTCCCCCACCTAAATCCAGCGACGCCCTCGTCGCTGTGTAGGCCCCGAGGGTGAGGTTCATCGAGCGTTGTCCTTGGCTCGCCTGACCCCAACGACTTCCGACTCGTACTTCCGGCCGGTCTTCAATCTTCACCGCAAGTCTTCAGTCTTCAGGTGGTGGCGCTCCTGCCGCGTCTAGGTATTCATCGATTAGATTTCTGAATTGCCATAAGTCCTCCTCGTTCTGCCAAGAAATGGTTGTGTCAGGTCTACCCTTCCACTTCACTCGAAACTGCCTCTTCGGTATGGATCGCTTCTTGCGGAAGATGCGGTCCCCTACAATCTTTTCCACCTCTCCATCGAATGACACCAGCATAGCAGGAGGGGCCCGCTTAGACTGGTTCCTCTGCGGTTCCACCTTGTCGGCATGGAACGGTTTCAGCATACTGACGTGGAAAACTGGGTAAATTCTAAGTGTGGCTGGGAGGAGTAGCCGGTAAGCCACCTTCCCAACCTTCGCCATAATCTCGAACGGTCCGACATACTTTCTCACCAAGCCCTCATGGAGAGGTCGGTAAGCCTTGTACTGGTAGGGCAGAAATTTTACTAGAACTAGATCTCCAATGTTGTAGGCAGCTGGTCTCCGCTTTACATCGGCCCATTTCTTCATTCTTTTGACTGCCTTATTTATATAGGACTTCGCTAGATCGGCGTTTCTACTCCAAGATCTCGCAATCTCGTGTGCACTGTAACACTGCTTGGACGCTTTGGCTTCTATAGTCGGCGGGGTCAACGGCTGTTGCCCTGTTACCAACTCAAAAGGGCTCTTGTTTGTCGACTCACTCGTTTGTAGGTTGTAAGAGAACTGAGCCACATCCAAGAACTTCACCCAATTCTTCTGGTTCTCCCCAACAAAATGCCTCAAGTATAACTCCACTAAGCTGTTGACCCTCTCTGTCTGCCCATCGGTTTGTGGATGAAAAGCTGTGGAGAACCTAAGTTCAGAGCCCAAAAGCCCAAATAGTTCCTTCCAGAGCCGACTGGTGAACCGAGGATCGCGGTCACTCACGATATTCCGGGGAAGTCCCCAGTATTTCACCACATGTTTGAAGAAAAGCCGAGCCGCCACTTCTGCGGTGCATTCCATGGGAGCCGGTATAAAAGTTCCATACTTAGACAAACGATCTACCACCACAAGGATCGAGCAACACCCCTCCGACTTGGGTAAGCAAGTGATGAAGTCCATGGAAATGCTTTCCCAAGGCCGAGTCGGTATCGGTAACGGCTCCAGTAGTCCTGCGGGAGCCCTCCTCTCAGGCTTGTCTTGTTGACAAACGAGACAAGTCTTCACAAACAATTCGACTTGGTCTCGCATATCTGGCCAATAATATGAGGCTTCTAGAAGAGCCCTCGTCCTCTTTTGTCCGGGGTGCCCTGCCCACAACGTGTCATGATGCTCGCCAATGAGCCTGCGGCGAAGGTCTTTCCACTTCGGAACGTAAAGGCGACGTCCCTTTGTGTAGAGCAATTCGTCTTCCATCCAGAATTGCTTCGTCTTTCTTTCTTCGACCAGCTGTACTAGTTGCTTAGCCACTGGATCGTGGCTCATCCCTTCTTTGACCAGAGACATCAAATCGCTCTCCACTACGCTCAAAGCCGCTAGTTCCATCTTCCGGCTAAGGGCATCAGCCACCACATTGATCTTCCCTGGCTTATAAACCATGGTGTAGTCGAATTCAGACAGGAAATCCTGCCATCTGGCTTGTTTAGGTGACAACTTCTTCTGAGTCTGGAAGAAGCTCGTGGCCACGTTATCCGTCTGGATCACAAATTGAGAGCCCAGTAGGTAGTGGCGCCATATCCTGAGACAGTGAACAACAGCCGTCATCTCTTTCTCTTGAACCGTATACTTGCGCTCTGCGTCATTCAGCTTCCGACTCTCAAAGGCGATGGGATGTCGGCCTTGCATGAGTACCCCTCCAATGGCATAGTCAGAGGCATCAGAGTGTACTTCAAACGGCTTTGAGAAGTCTGGCAGAGCTAGCACTGGTTCTTTAGTCACCGCAGTCTTTAGGTTTTCGAAGGCCTGCTGGCACGCCTCCGTCCAATCCCACGGATTGGATTTCTTCAATAAATCTGTTAAAGGGGTTGCCCTCGCAGAGAACCCTGCAATAAAGCGCCGATAGTAATTGATTAGCCCAAGGAAGGATCTCAATTCCGTAACTTTCGAAGGGGCTTCCCAATCTTGGATGGCTCTTACCTTAGCAGAGTCCATCCGCAAAGTGCCCTGGCTAATCACGTGGCCCAAGAAATGAACTTTTTCCTGAGCAAACGAACACTTCTCCCTTTTAAGATACAGCTGGTTCTCGCGTAACACCTGGAATAAGACCTTCAAGTGTTCCACGTGTTCTTCAAGTGAATTGCTGTAGACAACAATGTCGTCTAAGTAAACGACCATGAACTTGTCCAGATATGGGTGAAGTAAATTATTCATAAGGGTGCAGAATGTGGCTGGGGCATTGGTTAGCCCAAATGGCATGACAAGCCATTCATAGGAGCCGTACCTTGTTATGCAGGTGGTCTTTGGCTCGTCTCCAGCTGCAATTCGAACTTGATGATAGCCCGAACGCAAGTCCACCTTAGTAAAGTACCGGGCATGTCCCAACCGATCAAATAGGTCTCCAATCAAGGGGATGGGATACTTATTTTTCACGGTCACCTTGTTCAGTGCCCGATAGTCGATGCAGAGCCGTAAAGACCCATCCTTTTTTGCTTGGAATAACACCGGCGCGCCATAAGGTGCCTTCGCTGGTCGAATGTACCCTGCGTCCAGCAGGGACTTCAACTGTTTCCTAAGCTCCTCCAGCTCAGGTGGCGCCATTCTGTACGGAGCTTTGACGGGCGGCTTCGTCCCTGGCTCCAATTCAATCCTGTGATCTACCTCTCTCCTGGGAGGCAACTGTCTTGGTAATTCTGGGGGCATCACGTCCCCGTTCTTTGTCAAGAGTTCGGTTATCACCTCTGGAAGTTCCTCTGTACTCGCGTCTTTCAGTTCCTTTAATACTGCCAGGTAGGCTTGTCCCCCTTTTCGCATGCTCTTCTTGAATTGCATGGCGGAAAGGCTTTGATGAGGCTGACCTACGTCTTGGGTGGGGACCATCGAAGACATGTCACCTGCGAGAATGCACAGGCAATTGTGTGCAGCAAAGATAGACGCGCCAGATACTCGGAGGAAATCTAGTCCAAGAACGAATTTGTAATCGTCCATTGTGACCACTGTAAAATTCAACTTCCCCCGCCATTTGCCGACATGGACCATCACACCTTCGGCAACTCCGATAACTGGCCATGGTGCGCTATTCACAGTTTTTAGCGCTCCAACATCCCTTTTCACTTTCATACCCAGTCTTTTCGCTTCCGCAGGGGTGACGAAGTTGTTCGTCGCTCCTGAGTCCACTAAAGCTTTGGTGAGTTTCTCATTGACCGCACACTCGATGTACATCAGTGAGCGGGCGGCAGATGTTGAGGCTTCACTCTTCATCGAGTTGAAGGTTTGAAAATTCGTCATTTGTTCCCCCTCAGTTGGGTATTCTTCCTCTCTTCTTGTGTCCGCCGCGTCTACAAGCGGGGTTTCAGTTTGCACTACAGCATTCAAAGCCCTGTTCCGATTCTCGGGGCAAAACCGCATTATGTGATTCCCGTTACAAATGAAGCAAGGTCCATTAAATCTACTACCTTGAACGGGTGCGGGCCTGTTTCCACTCCCCCCGTTGCGATTTGGTGGAGTTCTGTATCCACTATTCTGGTTTATTGGGGTTCTGTTGGCCCCACTTCCAGGGGTCTCTCCCCGGGTTGGCTGTCTTCTATCTCTTAATTCCGTAGGCCTACGATCTCGTAAGGATTCCACAATCGAGATGGCCTGACTTAAAGAGCGCACGTCTCTCTTTTCCACTTCATCCTTGGCCCACTTTTGCAGTCCGACCTTGAAGAAGTATAGTAACCCTTCCTCCTCCATATTCGGTAGGTACATAGTCGCCTCTGTGAAGGCCTTCACATACGCCTCTAAGGTGGAGGTATGATTCAGGAATCGAAGGGTATCGTATGCCCTCTGATTCACGTTTAGAGGCATAAATTGTTTCTTCAGAGCAGACTTAAAAGCTTCAAATGTGTCGATCACTTCACCACCATTTGTTGCTTCTGTGCATCTTCGTCGCCACCACGTATTTGCGTTACCCACAAGGTAACAAACTGCGGTCTGCACCTTGAACAAGTCCTCTCGGATATAAGTCATCCCAAAGTAATGTTCCAAGTGCCAAAGGAAATTCTCAATCTCCGTAGCATCCCGATTGCCGTTGTAGTACACCGGCTTCGGGGCGTCGTGGTGTGGTCCCGCACTACTGTTCGGTCTCAACCGAAGTTGTGTTACTGATTCCCGAACTCCGATCACCTGCTGTTCGATCCGATTGATGAAGTCTTCATTTAGGCCAAGCCTAGTTTCAAAGTGTGCCAACGTAGAACATTTTGATGTCAGCTCTGCAATCTGGCTTTTCAGCCCCGCTAT
>JAKISB010000010.1:978838-980620 GCA_028551475.1 Casuarina equisetifolia
AAGGTTACGGCTTTAGAAAATCATAAAAATTAAATTACGCGTCCAAAAATTATGAAACTTGTGGCGTTGGAATCGTCTCATTTTTCTGAGTTTGTGTACAAAAAATCACGCGAAAATTCCAAGTATTTCGTCAAAAAAAGGGCTGCTACCTCCTCAGACATATTGATGTTTCCTGGTGCCGGAAGGGATTTAGACTTAAGAGCTCTTTAGGGGGGGCGAGTTGGTCGAGCCAGGGTCGGCACTGGGCATGCGCGCAGTGACCCCCCTGGCATGGGCGTGCCGCAGGGGGGGGCACGCCTCCTATCATGATCCGTTTGCCGTTTGCCGTTTGCCGTTCGCCGTTCGCCGGCGCCGGCGCACGTTCAACCGTGCCGCTGCTAGCGTGCTGCTCCTGCCGCGCCCATCCCCCGCAAGGGGGTCTGTCCCTCTCTCTCGATGTCCCTCTGGCGAGCCAGCGCCCTGGCAACAAGGTGCGTCCCGCAGGCTGGGGACGCACCGCCCCCCCGTCCCTCTCACGCGATGTCCCTCTGGCGAGCCAGCGCCCTGGCAACAAGGTGCGTCCCGCAGGCTGGGGACGCAACGCCCCCTCCCGTCCCTCTAACGCGATGTCCCTCTGGCGAGCCAGCGCCCTGGCAACGAAAACCAAAAAAGCGACTAGCCTTTCCCAACCTCATCGTCGTGCCCCGGGCGCCTGCTTCCCCGGGGTTGCCCCTTTCGCTGGCTCTCCCCGCGTCACGGAGCATGCACACGCCGCGAGCAGCCACTGCAGGTCTCTGAACGCACGGGGTGCGCCACTCGTCTGGCGCTAACCGTGTCACGGAGCACGCACACGCTGCGAGCAGCCGCTCTAAGACTCTGAAGGCGCGGGGGGTCGCCACGCCCTCTCTCTCGCGCCCCGGGCGTCCTTCGCGCCCGGGGTGTTCCGCATCCGCATCAACATCATACTTTGAAACGCGCGGTGTGCGCGACCCCATCCTTCTCATCGTGCCCCGGGCGCCTGCTGCCCCGGGGTTGCCCCTTTTGCTGGCTCTCCTCGCGTCACGGAGCACGCACACGCCGCGAGCAGCCACTGCATGTCTCTGAACGCACGGGGTGCGCCACTCGTCTGGCGCTAACCGTGTCACGGAGCACGCACACGCTGCGAGCAGCCGCGCTAAGACTCCGAAGGCGCGGGGGGCTGCCAAGCACTCTCTCTCGCGCCCCGGGCGTCCTTCATGCCCCCGGGGTGTTCCGCATTCGCACTCTTGTCATGCCTCGGGTGCCTGCTGCCCCGGGGTCGCCCCATGCCCCTCCCCTCCCTCCCTCCCTCCTCTTTGCTTGGCGCCCTGGGCATCTATCCATCTCGATTTCTCCCTCTCCTTGTCGTCGATGCCCTCGGCGCACCACTCCCTCCCGACCCGTCGGTTTGCTAGAGAAAGAAAGAAGAGAGGCGAAGGTCCTCTCTCTGCACGCCCAGCGGTCCGGGTTCGGCGTCGCACGATGCTTCCGCATTTCCTGCCCCCATCCATCTCGGATGGCGGGCGGGGGTCGCGGTCCGTCTGGCGATGTCGCGGCCCAGCGTACGCAGCGGCGTGTGAGAGGTGGTAGGGTCGTATGGCTCGGCAGGCTCGGTGCTCGCGCATCGAACTGCCCGGCATGCGCCCGATCATTGTCGCCCCGAGTCACGCGCAGTGCTCGGGCGTCCATGGGGTTTCCTGTGTTGGATACCTGCCGCCACGGAATTGTTGCCCATCGCCGACCCTTTCTCCTTGCCAGCGCGCCCCAGCGGGCGCTGGCAGGACC
>JAKISB010000010.1:1078015-1080515 GCA_028551475.1 Casuarina equisetifolia
TTAGGCCATGCCACAACATCGCTCCCGTGGCCAAGGGCAAGGCCATTGGCAAGAGCACCACAGGCACCATGGTGAAGGTCGTGGCTGCCATTGACAAGGGAAAGGCAATGTCGAGGGAGGTAGGTTCTTGCGAGAGAGTGGCTTGTCAAGGCCACCCGCGGCCTACGTTGGGCCATGGCATACGGAGGTCATGCGGGGCAAGTTATGTGGCGTGCCGCCTCGGAGGCTTTGACAAGGCCATGGTGTGGCTTGGGGAAGGTGATGGCAGTGCCTTGGGGGGTTTGGGTTGGGGACGCTAGCGGCAAGGCCACGGGTGCCTTGCGGCACACCCTCGTCACCCCCACACTAGTGGAATCGAATTCACTTGGTCTCCCCTCAAGTATTGATTTTTCATGTGCCAAACACCCAAATTTGGCTCCCAAAATCAATCCATGATATTTGGGAGGTGCCAAAACGAGTGCGACATGATTTGGAGCCATTTCCAATTTATCATGATTTTTTGAATTTTTTAGGATTAAAAAAATTAAAAAAAAAATAAATAATGGTCAAATGAACACGAGGGTGGCTGCACTGGAGTCCCCAGATTCTTCTGAGGGACCGTACAAAAATTGGTGCCAAAACTCGGAGGTGGCCACGGGCAAGGCCAATGTGGGCGCCCAAGGCCGTGCCAGCGCGGGCGGGGGTGCGCGCAGGGCCGTGCCAGCGTGCCAGCGCGGGGCGCTGTGCGCGCAGTGCCGTGCCAGCGTGCCAGCGCGGGCGGGGGTGCGCGCAGGGCCGTGCCAGCGTGCCAGCGCGGGGCGCTGTGCGCGCAGGGCCGTGCCAGCGTGCCAGCGCGGGGCGCTGTGCGCGCAGGGCCGTGCCAGCGCGGGGCGCTGTGCGCGCAGGGCCGTGCCAGCGTGCCAGCGCGGGGCGCTGTGCGCGCAGGGCCGTGCCAGCGTGCCAGCGCGGGGCGCTGTGCGCGCAGGGCCGTGCCAGCGTGCCAGCGCGGGGCGCTGTGCGCGCAGGGCCGTGCCAGCGTGCCAGCGCGGGGCGCTGTGCGCGCAGGGCCGTGCCAGCGTGCCAGCGCGGGCGCGCTGTGCGCGCAGGGCCGTGCCAGCGTGCCAGCGCGGGGCGCTGTGCGCGCAGGGCCGTGCCAGCGTGCCAGCGCGGGGCGCTGTGCGCGCAGGGCCGTGCCAGCGCGCGGGGGTTGCCCCAGGATCGTTTGTCCTCGGATAACCTCAGATTTTCACCGTGCCAATCGCCTTTTTTTGGTTCCTAAATTCATTATAAGACATTCTGGAGGTTCCAAAACAAGCGGATCCATATTTGGACCCATTTTCCATTTTCTAGGATTTTTCCAAGGTTACGGCTTTAGAAAATCATAAAAATTAAATTACGCGTCCAAAAATTATGAAACTTGTGGCGTTGGAATCGTCTCATTTTTCTGAGTTTGTGTACAAAAAATCACGCGAAAATTCCAAGTATTTCGTCAAAAAAAGGGCTGCTACCTCCTCAGACATATTGATGTTTCCTGGTGCCGGAAGGGATTTAGACTTAAGAGCTCTTTAGGGGGGGCGAGTTGGTCGAGCCAGGGTCGGCACTGGGCATGCGCGCAGTGACCCCCCTGGCATGGGCGTGCCGCAGGGGGGGGCACGCCTCCTATCATGATCCGTTTGCCGTTTGCCGTTTGCCGTTCGCCGTTCGCCGGCGCCGGCGCACGTTCAACCGTGCCGCTGCTAGCGTGCTGCTCCTGCCGCGCCCATCCCCCGCAAGGGGGTCTGTCCCTCTCTCTCGATGTCCCTCTGGCGAGCCAGCGCCCTGGCAACAAGGTGCGTCCCGCAGGCTGGGGACGCACCGCCCCCCCGTCCCTCTCACGCGATGTCCCTCTGGCGAGCCAGCGCCCTGGCAACAAGGTGCGTCCCGCAGGCTGGGGACGCAACGCCCCCTCCCGTCCCTCTAACGCGATGTCCCTCTGGCGAGCCAGCGCCCTGGCAACGAAAACCAAAAAAGCGACTAGCCTTTCCCAACCTCATCGTCGTGCCCCGGGCGCCTGCTTCCCCGGGGTTGCCCCTTTCGCTGGCTCTCCCCGCGTCACGGAGCATGCACACGCCGCGAGCAGCCACTGCAGGTCTCTGAACGCACGGGGTGCGCCACTCGTCTGGCGCTAACCGTGTCACGGAGCACGCACACGCTGCGAGCAGCCGCTCTAAGACTCTGAAGGCGCGGGGGGTCGCCACGCCCTCTCTCTCGCGCCCCGGGCGTCCTTCGCGCCCGGGGTGTTCCGCATCCGCATCAACATCATACTTTGAAACGCGCGGTGTGCGCGACCCCATCCTTCTCATCGTGCCCCGGGCGCCTGCTGCCCCGGGGTTGCCCCTTTTGCTGGCTCTCCTCGCGTCACGGAGCACGCACACGCCGCGAGCAGCCACTGCATGTCTCTGAACGCACGGGGTGCGCCACTCGTCTGGCGCTAACCGTGTCACGGAGCACGCACACGCTGCGAGCAGCCGCGCTAAGACTC
>JAKISB010000010.1:1085515-1088015 GCA_028551475.1 Casuarina equisetifolia
AGTCCATCCGCAAAGTGCCCTGGCTAATCACGTGGCCCAAGAAATGAACTTTTTCCTGAGCAAACGAACACTTCTCCCTTTTAAGATACAGCTGGTTCTCGCGTAACACCTGGAATAAGACCTTCAAGTGTTCCACGTGTTCTTCAAGTGAATTGCTGTAGACAACAATGTCGTCTAAGTAAACGACCATGAACTTGTCCAGATATGGGTGAAGTAAATTATTCATAAGGGTGCAGAATGTGGCTGGGGCATTGGTTAGCCCAAATGGCATGACAAGCCATTCATAGGAGCCGTACCTTGTTATGCAGGTGGTCTTTGGCTCGTCTCCAGCTGCAATTCGAACTTGATGATAGCCCGAACGCAAGTCCACCTTAGTAAAGTACCGGGCATGTCCCAACCGATCAAATAGGTCTCCAATCAAGGGGATGGGATACTTATTTTTCACGGTCACCTTGTTCAGTGCCCGATAGTCGATGCAGAGCCGTAAAGACCCATCCTTTTTTGCTTGGAATAACACCGGCGCGCCATAAGGTGCCTTCGCTGGTCGAATGTACCCTGCGTCCAGCAGGGACTTCAACTGTTTCCTAAGCTCCTCCAGCTCAGGTGGCGCCATTCTGTACGGAGCTTTGACGGGCGGCTTCGTCCCTGGCTCCAATTCAATCCTGTGATCTACCTCTCTCCTGGGAGGCAACTGTCTTGGTAATTCTGGGGGCATCACGTCCCCGTTCTTTGTCAAGAGTTCGGTTATCACCTCTGGAAGTTCCTCTGTACTCGCGTCTTTCAGTTCCTTTAATACTGCCAGGTAGGCTTGTCCCCCTTTTCGCATGCTCTTCTTGAATTGCATGGCGGAAAGGCTTTGATGAGGCTGACCTACGTCTTGGGTGGGGACCATCGAAGACATGTCACCTGCGAGAATGCACAGGCAATTGTGTGCAGCAAAGATAGACGCGCCAGATACTCGGAGGAAATCTAGTCCAAGAACGAATTTGTAATCGTCCATTGTGACCACTGTAAAATTCAACTTCCCCCGCCATTTGCCGACATGGACCATCACACCTTCGGCAACTCCGATAACTGGCCATGGTGCGCTATTCACAGTTTTTAGCGCTCCAACATCCCTTTTCACTTTCATACCCAGTCTTTTCGCTTCCGCAGGGGTGACGAAGTTGTTCGTCGCTCCTGAGTCCACTAAAGCTTTGGTGAGTTTCTCATTGACCGCACACTCGATGTACATCAGTGAGCGGGCGGCAGATGTTGAGGCTTCACTCTTCATCGAGTTGAAGGTTTGAAAATTCGTCATTTGTTCCCCCTCAGTTGGGTATTCTTCCTCTCTTCTTGTGTCCGCCGCGTCTACAAGCGGGGTTTCAGTTTGCACTACAGCATTCAAAGCCCTGTTCCGATTCTCGGGGCAAAACCGCATTATGTGATTCCCGTTACAAATGAAGCAAGGTCCATTAAATCTACTACCTTGAACGGGTGCGGGCCTGTTTCCACTCCCCCCGTTGCGATTTGGTGGAGTTCTGTATCCACTATTCTGGTTTATTGGGGTTCTGTTGGCCCCACTTCCAGGGGTCTCTCCCCGGGTTGGCTGTCTTCTATCTCTTAATTCCGTAGGCCTACGATCTCGTAAGGATTCCACAATCGAGATGGCCTGACTTAAAGAGCGCACGTCTCTCTTTTCCACTTCATCCTTGGCCCACTTTTGCAGTCCGACCTTGAAGAAGTATAGTAACCCTTCCTCCTCCATATTCGGTAGGTACATAGTCGCCTCTGTGAAGGCCTTCACATACGCCTCTAAGGTGGAGGTATGATTCAGGAATCGAAGGGTATCGTATGCCCTCTGATTCACGTTTAGAGGCATAAATTGTTTCTTCAGAGCAGACTTAAAAGCTTCAAATGTGTCGATCACTTCACCACCATTTGTTGCTTCTGTGCATCTTCGTCGCCACCACGTATTTGCGTTACCCACAAGGTAACAAACTGCGGTCTGCACCTTGAACAAGTCCTCTCGGATATAAGTCATCCCAAAGTAATGTTCCAAGTGCCAAAGGAAATTCTCAATCTCCGTAGCATCCCGATTGCCGTTGTAGTACACCGGCTTCGGGGCGTCGTGGTGTGGTCCCGCACTACTGTTCGGTCTCAACCGAAGTTGTGTTACTGATTCCCGAACTCCGATCACCTGCTGTTCGATCCGATTGATGAAGTCTTCATTTAGGCCAAGCCTAGTTTCAAAGTGTGCCAACGTAGAACATTTTGATGTCAGCTCTGCAATCTGGCTTTTCAGCCCCGCTATCTCGGCTCTTGACATTTCTACTTCTTTCTCTAAGATCTTTAACTTATCCTCCAAAGGACTCTCCGTACTGCTCGAGGGAGCCGCGCGTTTTGATTTCTTCTTTGGAGGTTGTCCGTTGCTTCTGTCTGTGGATGCCATGCCTCGGTCCGTCCTGGGCGAACCTGGCTCCGATACCAACTGTCACGGACTTAGCGGATCCGTGCGGCA
>JAKISB010000010.1:1116921-1119421 GCA_028551475.1 Casuarina equisetifolia
TCCTTTGCAAAACGAGGTTAGCCCCTCGCGCTGGGTGGTGGGCACGGGCGCCGCTGGCAAGGCCCCAAGAGGCACCGTGGCCGAGCTGGCTAGGCCGTGGCCGCGCAAAACGGCCTTCCTTGGCAAAACGAGGTTAGCCCCTCGCGCTGGGTGTTGGGCACCGTGGCCGCGCAAAATGGCCTTCTTTGCCAAAATGAGGTTAGCCCCTCGCGCTGGGTGGTGGGCACTGGGCAAGGGGTTGCTGCCAGCGTCCGTGCATGGCAAAAGGAGGTTAGCTTACCCATCCACAATGCATGTGCAGTGGCCAAGGCCATAGCTTGGCCACCATCGACAAGGGCATGGCAACGGAGCTTGTGTTGTGTGGGGTTAGGCCATGCCACAACATCGCTCCCGTGGCCAAGGGCAAGGCCATTGGCAAGAGCACCACAGGCACCATGGTGAAGGTCGTGGCTGCCATTGACAAGGGAAAGGCAATGTCGAGGGAGGTAGGTTCTTGCGAGAGAGTGGCTTGTCAAGGCCACCCGCGGCCTACGTTGGGCCATGGCATACGGAGGTCATGCGGGGCAAGTTATGTGGCGTGCCGCCTCGGAGGCTTTGACAAGGCCATGGTGTGGCTTGGGGAAGGTGATGGCAGTGCCTTGGGGGGTTTGGGTTGGGGACGCTAGCGGCAAGGCCACGGGTGCCTTGCGGCACACCCTCGTCACCCCCACACTAGTGGAATCGAATTCACTTGGTCTCCCCTCAAGTATTGATTTTTCATGTGCCAAACACCCAAATTTGGCTCCCAAAATCAATCCATGATATTTGGGAGGTGCCAAAACGAGTGCGACATGATTTGGAGCCATTTCCAATTTATCATGATTTTTTGAATTTTTTAGGATTAAAAAAATTAAAAAAAAATAAATAATGGTCAAATGAACACGAGGGTGGCTGCACTGGAGTCCCCAGATTCTTCTGAGGGACCGTACAAAAATTGGTGCCAAAACTCGGAGGTGGCCACGGGCAAGGCCAATGTGGGCGCCCAAGGCCGTGCCAGCGCGGGCGGGGGTGCGCGCAGGGCCGTGCCAGCGTGCCAGCGCGGGCGGGGGTGCGCGCAGGGCCGTGCCAGCGTGCCAGCGCGGGGCGCTGTGCGCGCAGGGCCGTGCCAGCGTGCCAGCGCGGGGCGCTGTGCGCGCAG
This sequence comes from Casuarina equisetifolia, assembly GCA_028551475.1. Taxonomy (NCBI): domain Eukaryota; kingdom Viridiplantae; phylum Streptophyta; class Magnoliopsida; order Fagales; family Casuarinaceae; genus Casuarina; species Casuarina equisetifolia. Next base: position 1,118,099 of record JAKISB010000010.1, read on the forward strand.
GGCCGTGCCAGCGTGCCAGCGCGGGGCGCTGTGCGCGCAGGGCCGTGCCAGCGTGCCAGCGCGGGGCGCTGTGCGCGCAGGGCCGTGCCAGCGTGCCAGCGCGGGGCGCTGTGCGCGCAGGGCCGTGCCAGCGTGCCAGCGCGGGGCGCTGTGCGCGCAGGGCCGTGCCAGCGTGCCAGCGCGGGGCGCTGTGCGCGCAGGGCCGTGCCAGCGTGCCAGCGCGGGGCGCTGTGCGCGCAGGGCCGTGCCAGCGCGCGGGGGTTGCCCCAGGATCGTTTGTCCTCGGATAACCTCAGATTTTCACCGTGCCAATCGCCTTTTTTTGGTTCCTAAATTCATTATAAGACATTCTGGAGGTTCCAAAACAAGCGGATCCATATTTGGACCCATTTTCCATTTTCTAGGATTTTTCCAAGGTTACGGCTTTAGAAAATCATAAAAATTAAATTACGCGTCCAAAAATTATGAAACTTGTGGCGTTGGAATCGTCTCATTTTTCTGAGTTTGTGTACAAAAAATCACGCGAAAATTCCAAGTATTTCGTCAAAAAAAGGGCTGCTACCTCCTCAGACATATTGATGTTTCCTGGTGCCGGAAGGGATTTAGACTTAAGAGCTCTTTAGGGGGGGCGAGTTGGTCGAGCCAGGGTCGGCACTGGGCATGCGCGCAGTGACCCCCCTGGCATGGGCGTGCCGCAGGGGGGGGCACGCCTCCTATCATGATCCGTTTGCCGTTTGCCGTTTGCCGTTCGCCGTTCGCCGGCGCCGGCGCACGTTCAACCGTGCCGCTGCTAGCGTGCTGCTCCTGCCGCGCCCATCCCCCGCAAGGGGGTCTGTCCCTCTCTCTCGATGTCCCTCTGGCGAGCCAGCGCCCTGGCAACAAGGTGCGTCCCGCAGGCTGGGGACGCACCGCCCCCCCGTCCCTCTCACGCGATGTCCCTCTGGCGAGCCAGCGCCCTGGCAACAAGGTGCGTCCCGCAGGCTGGGGACGCAACGCCCCCTCCCGTCCCTCTAACGCGATGTCCCTCTGGCGAGCCAGCGCCCTGGCAACGAAAACCAAAAAAGCGACTAGCCTTTCCCAACCTCATCGTCGTGCCCCGGGCGCCTGCTTCCCCGGGGTTGCCCCTTTCGCTGGCTCTCCCCGCGTCACGGAGCATGCACACGCCGCGAGCAGCCACTGCAGGTCTCTGAACGCACGGGGTGCGCCACTCGTCTGGCGCTAACCGTGTCACGGAGCACGCACACGCTGCGAGCAGCCGCTCTAAGACTCTGAAGGCGCGGGGGGTCGCCACGCCCTCTCTCTCGCGCCCCGGGCGTCCTTCGC
>JAKISB010000010.1:1138080-1140580 GCA_028551475.1 Casuarina equisetifolia
GTGACACGGTTAGCGCCAGACGAGTGGCGCACCCCGTGCGTTCAGAGACATGCAGTGGCTGCTCGCGGCGTGTGCGTGCTCCGTGACGCGAGGAGAGCCAGCAAAAGGGGCAACCCCGGGGCAGCAGGCGCCCGGGGCACGATGAGAAGGATGGGGTCGCGCACACCGCGCGTTTCAAAGTATGATGTTGATGCGGATGCGGAACACCCCGGGCGCGAAGGACGCCCGGGGCGCGAGAGAGAGGGCGTGGCGACCCCCCGCGCCTTCAGAGTCTTAGAGCGGCTGCTCGCAGCGTGTGCGTGCTCCGTGACACGGTTAGCGCCAGACGAGTGGCGCACCCCGTGCGTTCAGAGACCTGCAGTGGCTGCTCGCGGCGTGTGCATGCTCCGTGACGCGGGGAGAGCCAGCGAAAGGGGCAACCCCGGGGAAGCAGGCGCCCGGGGCACGACGATGAGGTTGGGAAAGGCTAGTCGCTTTTTTGGTTTTCGTTGCCAGGGCGCTGGCTCGCCAGAGGGACATCGCGTTAGAGGGACGGGAGGGGGCGTTGCGTCCCCAGCCTGCGGGACGCACCTTGTTGCCAGGGCGCTGGCTCGCCAGAGGGACATCGCGTGAGAGGGACGGGGGGGCGGTGCGTCCCCAGCCTGCGGGACGCACCTTGTTGCCAGGGCGCTGGCTCGCCAGAGGGACATCGAGAGAGAGGGACAGACCCCCTTGCGGGGGATGGGCGCGGCAGGAGCAGCACGCTAGCAGCGGCACGGTTGAACGTGCGCCGGCGCCGGCGAACGGCGAACGGCAAACGGCAAACGGCAAACGGATCATGATAGGAGGCGTGCCCCCCCCTGCGGCACGCCCATGCCAGGGGGGTCACTGCGCGCATGCCCAGTGCCGACCCTGGCTCGACCAACTCGCCCCCCCTAAAGAGCTCTTAAGTCTAAATCCCTTCCGGCACCAGGAAACATCAATATGTCTGAGGAGGTAGCAGCCCTTTTTTTGACGAAATACTTGGAATTTTCGCGTGATTTTTTGTACACAAACTCAGAAAAATGAGACGATTCCAACGCCACAAGTTTCATAATTTTTGGACGCGTAATTTAATTTTTATGATTTTCTAAAGCCGTAACCTTGGAAAAATCCTAGAAAATGGAAAATGGGTCCAAATATGGATCCGCTTGTTTTGGAACCTCCAGAATGTCTTATAATGAATTTAGGAACCAAAAAAAGGCGATTGGCACGGTGAAAATCTGAGGTTATCCGAGGACAAACGATCCTGGGGCAACCCCCGCGCGCTGGCACGGCCCTGCGCGCACAGCGCCCCGCGCTGGCACGCTGGCACGGCCCTGCGCGCACAGCGCCCCGCGCTGGCACGCTGGCACGGCCCTGCGCGCACAGCGCCCCGCGCTGGCACGCTGGCACGGCCCTGCGCGCACAGCGCCCCGCGCTGGCACGCTGGCACGGCCCTGCGCGCACAGCGCCCCGCGCTGGCACGCTGGCACGGCCCTGCGCGCACAGCGCCCCGCGCTGGCACGCTGGCACGGCCCTGCGCGCACAGCGCCCCGCGCTGGCACGCTGGCACGGCCCTGCGCGCACCCCCGCCCGCGCTGGCACGCTGGCACGGCCCTGCGCGCACCCCCGCCCGCGCTGGCACGGCCTTGGGCGCCCACATTGGCCTTGCCCGTGGCCACCTCCGAGTTTTGGCACCAATTTTTGTACGGTCCCTCAGAAGAATCTGGGGACTCCAGTGCAGCCACCCTCGTGTTCATTTGACCATTATTTATTTTTTTTTAATTTTTTTAATCCTAAAAAATTCAAAAAATCATGATAAATTGGAAATGGCTCCAAATCATGTCGCACTCGTTTTGGCACCTCCCAAATATCATGGATTGATTTTGGGAGCCAAATTTGGGTGTTTGGCACATGAAAAATCAATACTTGAGGGGAGACCAAGTGAATTCGATTCCACTAGTGTGGGGGTGACGAGGGTGTGCCGCAAGGCACCCGTGGCCTTGCCGCTAGCGTCCCCAACCCAAACCCCCCAAGGCACTGCCATCACCTTCCCCAAGCCACACCATGGCCTTGTCAAAGCCTCCGAGGCGGCACGCCACATAACTTGCCCCGCATGACCTCCGTATGCCATGGCCCAACGTAGGCCGCGGGTGGCCTTGACAAGCCACTCTCTCGCAAGAACCTACCTCCCTCGACATTGCCTTTCCCTTGTCAATGGCAGCCACGACCTTCACCATGGTGCCTGTGGTGCTCTTGCCAATGGCCTTGCCCTTGGCCACGGGAGCGATGTTGTGGCATGGCCTAACCCCACACAACACAAGCTCCGTTGCCATGCCCTTGTCGATGGTGGCCAAGCTATGGCCTTGGCCACTGCACATGCATTGTGGATGGGTAAGCTAACCTCCTTTTGCCATGCACGGACGCTGGCAGCAACCCCTTGCCCAGTGCCCACCACCCAGCGCGAGGGGCTAACCTCATTTTGGCAAAGAAGGCCATT
>JAKISB010000010.1:1156710-1159210 GCA_028551475.1 Casuarina equisetifolia
GGCTGCTGGTGCGCTGAGCGGCCAAGGCCCTAAGAGCCTTGGTCCCTCTAAGGCACCGCACGCTGGCAAGCAGTGCGGGCATGGCTGGTGCGCGAGCGGCCAAGCAGTGCGGCATGGCTAGCGCGCGAAGGCAAGCGGTGCCGGCATGGCTGGTGCGCGAGCGGCCAAGGCCCTAAGAGGCCTTAGTCCCTCTAAGGCACCCGCACGCTGCAAGCGGTGCGGGCATGGCTGGTTGCGCGAGCGGCCAAGGCATGCGAGGCAAGCGGTGCCGGCATGGCTGGTGCGCGAGCGGCCAAGGCATGCGAGGCAAGCAGGGCGGGCAAAGGCCATGCATCGCGGCCCCTTGCCGCGTGCGCACGGCCTAGGGGCGGGCAAGGCCATGGCGTGCCGCGGCCGAGGCCAGCGCGCCCTGGCAAGGCTGTGGCCGCGCAAACGGCCTTCCTTTGCAAAACGAGGTTAGCCCCTCGCGTGGGTGGTGGGCACGGGCGCCGCTGGCAAGGCCCCAAGAGGCACCGTGGCCGAGCTGGCTAGGCCGTGGCCGCGCAAAACGGCCTTCCTTGGCAAAACGAGGTTAGCCCTCGCGCTGGGTGTTGGGCACCGTGGCCGCGCAAAATGGCCTTCTTTGCCAAAATGAGGTTAGCCCCTCGCGCTGGGTGGTGGGCACTGGGCAAGGGGTTGCTGCCAGCGTCCGTGCATGGCAAAAGGAGGTTAGCTTACCCATCCACAATGCATGTGCAGTGGCCAAGGCCATAGCTTGGCCACCATCGACAAGGGCATGGCAACGGAGCTTGTGTTGTGTGGGGTTAGGCCATGCCACAACATCGCTCCCGTGGCCAAGGGCAAGGCCATTGGCAAGAGCACCACAGGCACCATGGTGAAGGTCGTGGCTGCCATTGACAAGGGAAAGGCAATGTCGAGGGAGGTAGGTTCTTGCGAGAGAGTGGCTTGTCAAGGCCACCCGCGGCCTACGTTGGGCCATGGCATACGGAGGTCATGCGGGGCAAGTTATGTGGCGTGCCGCCTCGGAGGCTTTGACAAGGCCATGGTGTGGCTTGGGAAGGTGATGGCAGTGCCTTGGGGGGTTTGGGTTGGGGACGCTAGCGGCAAGGCCACGGGTGCCTTGCGGCACACCCTCGTCACCCCCACACTAGTGGAATCGAATTCACTTGGTCTCCCCTCAAGTATTGATTTTTCATGTGCCAAACACCCAAATTTGGCTCCCAAAATCAATCCATGATATTTGGGAGGTGCCAAAACGAGTGCGACATGATTTGGAGCCATTTCCAATTTATCATGATTTTTTGAATTTTTTAGGATTAAAAAAAATTAAAAAAAAATAAATAATGGTCAAATGAACACGAGGGTGGCTGCACTGGAGTCCCCAGATTCTTCTGAGGGACCGTACAAAAATTGGTGCCAAAACTCGGAGGTGGCCACGGGCAAGGCCAATGTGGGCGCCCAAGGCCGTGCCAGCGCGGGCGGGGTGCGCGCAGGCCGTGCCAGGTGCCAGCGCGGCGCGGGGGTGCGCGCAGGGCCGTGCCAGCGTGCCAGCGCGGGGCGCTGTGCGCGCAGGGCCGTGCCAGCGTGCCAGCGCGGGGCGCTGTGCGCGCAGGGCCGTGCCAGCGTGCCAGCGCGGGGCGCTGTGCGCGCAGGGCCGTGCCAGCGTGCCAGCGCGGGGCGCTGTGCGCGCAGGGCCGTGCCAGCGTGCCAGCGCGGGGCGCTGTGCGCGCAGGGCCGTGCCAGCGTGCCAGCGCGGGGCGCTGTGCGCGCAGGGCCGTGCCAGCGTGCCAGCGCGGGGCGCTGTGCGCGCAGGGCCGTGCCAGCGTGCCAGCGCGGGGCGCTGTGCGCGCAGGGCCGTGCCAGCGTGCCAGCGCGGGGCGCTGTGCGCGCAGGGCCGTGCCAGCGTGCCAGCGCGGGGCGCTGTGCGCGCAGGGCCGTGCCAGCGTGCCAGCGCGGGGCGCTGTGCGCGCAGGGCCGTGCCAGCGCGCGGGGGTTGCCCCAGGATCGTTTGTCCTCGGATAACCTCAGATTTTCACCGTGCCAATCGCCTTTTTTTGGTTCCTAAATTCATTATAAGACATTCTGGAGGTTCCAAAACAAGCGGATCCATATTTGGACCCATTTTCCATTTTCTAGGATTTTTCCAAGGTTACGGCTTTAGAAAATCATAAAAATTAAATTACGCGTCCAAAAATTATGAAACTTGTGGCGTTGGAATCGTCTCATTTTTCTGAGTTTGTGTACAAAAAATCACGCGAAAATTCCAAGTATTTCGTCAAAAAAAGGGCTGCTACCTCCTCAGACATATTGATGTTTCCTGGTGCCGGAAGGGATTTAGACTTAAGAGCTCTTTAGGGGGGGCGAGTTGGTCGAGCCAGGGTCGGCACTGGGCATGCGCGCAGTGACCCCCCTGGCATGGGCGTGCCGCAGGGGGGGGCACGCCTCCTATCATGATCCGTTTGCCGTTTGCCGTTTGCCGTTCGCCGTTCGCCGGCGCCGG
>JAKISB010000010.1:1186904-1189404 GCA_028551475.1 Casuarina equisetifolia
CGACCGAGGGTCGCCCCCGCGAGGGGAACGACTGCCTCTTCGGCGCGGACGGGTGCAATCGTGCGAGTCGAGCGGCGTAGGGCGCTCGTTCGGGGCGTGCGGGGCGTCGCGCGGACGCACCGAGCCCGGGGGACAGCGTTCCGCATCCGAGAGAACGAGCGTGCGCGCGAGGTCCAAGGCGACCGCGGCCCGCGTGGGGCGAGGCACGCTTGGCCGCTCGCGAACAGCTTCGGGGTCCTGCCAGCGCCCGCTGGGGCGCGCTGGCAAGGAGAAAGGGTCGGCGATGGGCAACAATTCCGTGGCGGCAGGTATCCAACACAGGAAACCCCATGGACGCCCGAGCACTGCGCGTGACTCGGGGCGACAATGATCGGCGCATGCCGGGCAGTTCGATGCGCGAGCACCGAGCCTGCCGAGCCATACGACCCTACCACCTCTCACACGCCGCTGCGTACGCTGGGCCGCGACATCGCCAGACGGACCGCGACCCCCCCCCCGCCATCCGAGATGGATGGGGGCAGGAAATGCGGAAGCATCGTGCGACGCCGAACCCGGACCGCTGGGCGTGCAGAGAGAGGACCTTCGCCTCTCTTCTTTCTTTCTCTAGCAAACCGACGGGTCGGGAGGGAGTGGTGCGCCGAGGGCATCGACGACAAGGAGAGGGAGAAATCGAGATGGATAGATGCCCAGGGCGCCAAGCAAAGAGGAGGGAGGGAGGGAGGGGAGGGGCATGGGGCGACCCCGGGGCAGCAGGCACCCGAGGCATGACAAGAGTGCGAATGCGGAACACCCCGGGGGCATGAAGGACGCCCGGGGCGCGAGAGAGAGTGCTTGGCAGCCCCCCGCGCCTTCGGAGTCTTAGCGCGGCTGCTCGCAGCGTGTGCGTGCTCCGTGACACGGTTAGCGCCAGACGAGTGGCGCACCCCGTGCGTTCAGAGACATGCAGTGGCTGCTCGCGGCGTGTGCGTGCTCCGTGACGCGAGGAGAGCCAGCAAAAGGGGCAACCCCGGGGCAGCAGGCGCCCGGGGCACGATGAGAAGGATGGGGTCGCGCACACCGCGCGTTTCAAAGTATGATGTTGATGCGGATGCGGAACACCCCGGGCGCGAAGGACGCCCGGGGCGCGAGAGAGAGGGCGTGGCGACCCCCCGCGCCTTCAGAGTCTTAGAGCGGCTGCTCGCAGCGTGTGCGTGCTCCGTGACACGGTTAGCGCCAGACGAGTGGCGCACCCCGTGCGTTCAGAGACCTGCAGTGGCTGCTCGCGGCGTGTGCATGCTCCGTGACGCGGGGAGAGCCAGCGAAAGGGGCAACCCCGGGGAAGCAGGCGCCCGGGGCACGACGATGAGGTTGGGAAAGGCTAGTCGCTTTTTTGGTTTTCGTTGCCAGGGCGCTGGCTCGCCAGAGGGACATCGCGTTAGAGGGACGGGAGGGGGCGTTGCGTCCCCAGCCTGCGGGACGCACCTTGTTGCCAGGGCGCTGGCTCGCCAGAGGGACATCGCGTGAGAGGGACGGGGGGGCGGTGCGTCCCCAGCCTGCGGGACGCACCTTGTTGCCAGGGCGCTGGCTCGCCAGAGGGACATCGAGAGAGAGGGACAGACCCCCTTGCGGGGGATGGGCGCGGCAGGAGCAGCACGCTAGCAGCGGCACGGTTGAACGTGCGCCGGCGCCGGCGAACGGCGAACGGCAAACGGCAAACGGCAAACGGATCATGATAGGAGGCGTGCCCCCCCCTGCGGCACGCCCATGCCAGGGGGGTCACTGCGCGCATGCCCAGTGCCGACCCTGGCTCGACCAACTCGCCCCCCCTAAAGAGCTCTTAAGTCTAAATCCCTTCCGGCACCAGGAAACATCAATATGTCTGAGGAGGTAGCAGCCCTTTTTTTGACGAAATACTTGGAATTTTCGCGTGATTTTTTGTACACAAACTCAGAAAAATGAGACGATTCCAACGCCACAAGTTTCATAATTTTTGGACGCGTAATTTAATTTTTATGATTTTCTAAAGCCGTAACCTTGGAAAAATCCTAGAAAATGGAAAATGGGTCCAAATATGGATCCGCTTGTTTTGGAACCTCCAGAATGTCTTATAATGAATTTAGGAACCAAAAAAAGGCGATTGGCACGGTGAAAATCTGAGGTTATCCGAGGACAAACGATCCTGGGGCAACCCCCGCGCGCTGGCACGGCCCTGCGCGCACAGCGCCCCGCGCTGGCACGCTGGCACGGCCCTGCGCGCACAGCGCCCCGCGCTGGCACGCTGGCACGGCCCTGCGCGCACAGCGCCCCGCGCTGGCACGCTGGCACGGCCCTGCGCGCACAGCGCCCCGCGCTGGCACGCTGGCACGGCCCTGCGCGCACAGCGCCCCGCGCTGGCACGCTGGCACGGCCCTGCGCGCACAGCGCCCCGCGCTGGCACGCTGGCACGGCCCTGCGCGCACAGCGCCCCGCGCTGGCACGCTGGCACGGCCCTGCGCGCACAGCGCCCCGCGCTGGCACGCTG
>JAKISB010000010.1:1253998-1256498 GCA_028551475.1 Casuarina equisetifolia
TTGCAAAACGAGGTTAGCCCCTCGCGCTGGTGGGCACGGGCGCCGCTGGCAAGGCCCCAAGAGGCACCGTGGCCGAGCTGGCTAGGCCGTGGCCGCGCAAAACGGCCTTCCTTGGCAAAACGAGGTTAGCCCCTCGCGCTGGGTGTTGGGCACCGTGGCCGCGCAAAATGGCCTTCTTTGCCAAAATGAGGTTAGCCCCTCGCGCTGGGTGGTGGGCACTGGGCAAGGGGTTGCTGCCAGCGTCCGTGCATGGCAAAAGGAGGTTAGCTTACCCATCCACAATGCATGTGCAGTGGCCAAGGCCATAGCTTGGCCACCATCGACAAGGGCATGGCAACGGAGCTTGTGTTGTGTGGGGTTAGGCCATGCCACAACATCGCTCCCGTGGCCAAGGGCAAGGCCATTGGCAAGAGCACCACAGGCACCATGGTGAAGGTCGTGGCTGCCATTGACAAGGGAAAGGCAATGTCGAGGGAGGTAGGTTCTTGCGAGAGAGTGGCTTGTCAAGGCCACCCGCGGCCTACGTTGGGCCATGGCATACGGAGGTCATGCGGGGCAAGTTATGTGGCGTGCCGCCTCGGAGGCTTTGACAAGGCCATGGTGTGGCTTGGGGAAGGTGATGGCAGTGCCTTGGGGGGTTTGGGTTGGGGACGCTAGCGGCAAGGCCACGGGTGCCTTGCGGCACACCCTCGTCACCCCCACACTAGTGGAATCGAATTCACTTGGTCTCCCCTCAAGTATTGATTTTTCATGTGCCAAACACCCAAATTTGGCTCCCAAAATCAATCCATGATATTTGGGAGGTGCCAAAACGAGTGCGACATGATTTGGAGCCATTTCCAATTTATCATGATTTTTTGAATTTTTTAGGATTAAAAAAATTAAAAAAAAATAAATAATGGTCAAATGAACACGAGGGTGGCTGCACTGGAGTCCCCAGATTCTTCTGAGGGACCGTACAAAAATTGGTGCCAAAACTCGGAGGTGGCCACGGGCAAGGCCAATGTGGGCGCCCAAGGCCGTGCCAGCGCGGGCGGGGGTGCGCGCAGGGCCGTGCCAGCGTGCCAGCGCGGGCGGTGCGCGCAGGGCCGTGCCAGCGTGCCAGCGCGGGGCGCTGTGCGCGCAGGGCCGTGCCAGCGTGCCAGCGCGGGGCGCTGTGCGCGCAGGGCCGTGCCAGCGTGCCAGCGCGGGGCGCTGTGCGCGCAGGGCCGTGCCAGCGTGCCAGCGCGGGGCGCTGTGCGCGCAGGGCCGTGCCAGCGTGCCAGCGCGGGGCGCTGTGCGCGCAGGGCCGTGCCAGCGTGCCAGCGCGGGGCGCTGTGCGCGCAGGGCCGTGCCAGCGTGCCAGCGCGGGGCGCTGTGCGCGCAGGGCCGTGCCAGCGTGCCAGCGCGGGGCGCTGTGCGCGCAGGGCCGTGCCAGCGTGCCAGCGCGGGGCGCTGTGCGCGCAGGGCCGTGCCAGCGCGCGGGGGTTGCCCCAGGATCGTTTGTCCTCGGATAACCTCAGATTTTCACCGTGCCAATCGCCTTTTTTTGGTTCCTAAATTCATTATAAGACATTCTGGAGGTTCCAAAACAAGCGGATCCATATTTGGACCCATTTTCCATTTTCTAGGATTTTTCCAAGGTTACGGCTTTAGAAAATCATAAAAATTAAATTACGCGTCCAAAAATTATGAAACTTGTGGCGTTGGAATCGTCTCATTTTTCTGAGTTTGTGTACAAAAAATCACGCGAAAATTCCAAGTATTTCGTCAAAAAAAGGGCTGCTACCTCCTCAGACATATTGATGTTTCCTGGTGCCGGAAGGGATTTAGACTTAAGAGCTCTTTAGGGGGGGCGAGTTGGTCGAGCCAGGGTCGGCACTGGGCATGCGCGCAGTGACCCCCCTGGCATGGGCGTGCCGCAGGGGGGGGCACGCCTCCTATCATGATCCGTTTGCCGTTTGCCGTTTGCCGTTCGCCGTTCGCCGGCGCCGGCGCACGTTCAACCGTGCCGCTGCTAGCGTGCTGCTCCTGCCGCGCCCATCCCCCGCAAGGGGGTCTGTCCCTCTCTCTCGATGTCCCTCTGGCGAGCCAGCGCCCTGGCAACAAGGTGCGTCCCGCAGGCTGGGGACGCACCGCCCCCCCGTCCCTCTCACGCGATGTCCCTCTGGCGAGCCAGCGCCCTGGCAACAAGGTGCGTCCCGCAGGCTGGGGACGCAACGCCCCCTCCCGTCCCTCTAACGCGATGTCCCTCTGGCGAGCCAGCGCCCTGGCAACGAAAACCAAAAAAGCGACTAGCCTTTCCCAACCTCATCGTCGTGCCCCGGGCGCCTGCTTCCCCGGGGTTGCCCCTTTCGCTGGCTCTCCCCGCGTCACGGAGCATGCACACGCCGCGAGCAGCCACTGCAGGTCTCTGAACGCACGGGGTGCGCCACTCGTCTGGCGCTAACCGTGTCACGGAGCACGCACACGCTGCGAGCAGCCGCTCTAAGACTCTGAAGGCGCGGGGGGTCGCCACGCC
>JAKISB010000010.1:1268214-1273214 GCA_028551475.1 Casuarina equisetifolia
CTGTGGTAATTCTAGAGCTAATACATGCACAAACGGGGCGACTCCCGCAAGGGAGAAGCTCCGCGTTTATTAGACTAAGACCAGCGAGCCCGCAAGGGCTCTCTCTTAAGGTGACTCTGAGTAAATAACGGGCGAACGCCCGTGCTGCCGACCTGGCACACCAAAGGTTGTCTCACGACGACCGCCAGGCGAATCATCGAGTGTCTGCTCTATCAACTGTGGATGGTAGGATAAGTGCCTACCATGGTCATGACGGGTAACGGGGAGTTAGGGCTCGACTCCGAGAACAAGCCTGAGAAACGGCTAGTAGGACTAAGGTCTGCAGCAGGCGCGAAACTTACACAATGCTAGATTACCTATAGCGATGTAGTGAAGAAAAATAACGATGTACTTCCATTTAAACATGGTAGTACAATTGGAATGAGACGACTCTAAACCAGTTAGTCGAGTAACAAATGGAGGGCAAGTCTGGTGCCAGCAGCCGCGGTAATTCCAGCTCCATTAGCATACATTAAAGTTGTTGCGGTTAAAAAGCTCGTAGTTGAATTTTAGGCGGGCTTCGGTGGGCTGCAGCCGTCAAGGCGCGCGCGCGTCCTCTGCCAGTCTTACACGACTGTGCATGTCCGCGCGTTGCTGGCTGCATTTGCGCACCGGCAACCCGTTGTTTCGTCACTTAATCGAGTGCGAAGCGCGCTGGAACTGCACGTTGTCCCAGGACGACAAAGTCCCAGCGAGTTTACCTTGAGAAAATTAGAGTGCTCACAGCAGGCAGTTGGGGTGTAAAAGCCCCTTTATGCTTGAATAATGTTGCATGGAATAATAGAATACGGCCTCGGTTCTATTCTGTTGGTCTTATAGAACAACAAACAAGTTGAACGCAGCGATCAAAAGTCCGCTCGTGAGCGTGGCTTCGCAGCCGTCCGTCGGGGCGCCTATGTTGCCTGGGGCCTTAAAATCTCAGCGCCATGGTCTGCCGGCGCGGCGCGCTCGTCGCCATCAAAGCGCTCCCTGCGTGGCTAGCTTCACGCTCAACTGAGGCAATGGTTAAAAGAAATAGTCGCGGCGGCATCAGTACTGCATCGTGAGAGGTGAAATTCTTAGACCGATGCAAGACTAACTGAAGCGAAAGCGTTTGCCGAGGATATTTTCATTAATCAAGAACGAAAGTTAGAGGTTCGAAGGCGATCAGATACCGCCCTAGTTCTAACCATAAACGTTGCCAACTAGCAATTGGGTTGCGATTCCTTTAATCGACGCCTCAAAAACGTCGATCATTATGATCCACCCAGCGGCTCTCGTAGGGAAACCAAAGTGTTTGGGTTCCGGGGGAAGTATGATTGCAAAGTTGAAACTTAAAGGAATTGACGGAAGGGCACCACCAGGAGTGGAGCCTGCGGCTTAATTTGACTCAACACGGGGAAACTTACTAGATTAGAACTCTGGCATGATTGACAGATTGATAGCTCTTTCTTGATTCAGAGGATGGTGGTGCATGGCCGTTCTTGATTCGTATTCCGAAACGTCTGCTTAATTGCGATAACGAGTGAGACCTCACCCAACTAACTAGTCGTTCGGTGCGCTGTGGGACGCAAAAGTCTCGCCGGGTTTAAAGGCGAGGCGCAAGTGCGGGCAACCGTAACTACGCCGAGCTGCCCGGTTGGGATGTTCTCTGTTCGCCGGCGGACTTCTTAGAGGGATAAACGGTGTTTTAGCCGTAAGAAACGAGGCAATAACAGGTCTGTGATGCCCTTAGATATTCTAGGCCGCACGCGTGCTACAATGGCGTGTGCAAAAAGCTTGTTCGAGGTTCGTCTGGAGAGAACTAGTCGTTTGGTGCGCGTCGGCCGGCAACGGTTGGCGTTGTATCGGCGAACAAGTGACTCCGGTTATCGGGCCGAGAGAAACCGCAGTCGAAAGATTGCGGCAATCATAAATACACGCCGTGATTTGGGATTGGGGATTGCAATTGTTGCCCATGAACGAGGAATTCCCAGTAAGCGCAATTCATCATATTGCGTTGATTACGTCCCTGCCCTTTGTACACACCGCCCGTCGCTACTACCGATTGGAAGTTTTAGTGAGGCATTTGGACCTGCTGGCCACGGCAGGGGCAACTCTACCAGGTTGGCGGGGAAGTCTGTCGAACTCAAATTTCTAGAGGAAGTAAAAGTCGTAACAAGGTTTCCGTAGGTGAACCTGCGGAAGGATCATTACAAGTCTTGTGGAACTTCTTCCAGTTGTTCTCACAATATCATTTTGACACGACTCTGTGGTCGTGCTTGCGCGCGCAGTCGACTGGTCTGCCCGACCGTCTATCGGCGCGCAAGTCGCTATATGAGTTAGTGATCAACTGCGATCTGTAGTTAGAGCCGCGTCGCTAGGGCGTTGAGCGCGCGAAGAGCGCGGCCCTGCGAGTGCGCGCTCGCACACTGATGTGCTTAGGTTGCTAGCCAATGCGCGCGCAACAGGCGAACTGATCCAGGAGCTGGCGTTGATCAACGTGCGCGTTGATTAGCTAACGCACAGCCTCGTATGTTCGCGCGTCGTAGTGCCATGTTCCTTTGCTCTTGGGTAGCCTAGGACGTGTTTGCACTCGGTTAGCCAACTTAACATGTCGCTTCATGTTTATACAAACACGAACACAAACAAAAGTAGCTTTAAAGCTGCGCCGAAACAAAAATTAAGTAACAAACAAGTAACAAAGACGAAATAATCACAATTAACGGTGGATCACTTGGGTCGTAGATCGATGAAGAACGCAGCTAGACTGCGATAGGCGGCGCGAACTGCAGAATTAACTGAGCGCTTGATATTCGAACGCACATTGCGGCTTTGGTTAGCAATAACTAGAGCCTTGCCTGTATGAGGGTCGGTTAGAACTCAAACTTCTCTGACTTGGCCTATTGTTTAGGCCAAGTCTTTGTGGAGATTCCGGCTTCTTGCCAAGAAGCGCGGCTACAAGGCCTTGTATCTGCGGACCGCTGGTCGGAAAGCAGCCTGGCTCCTATTGAACAACAGACATAAACACTTCTTGACGGTCGTCGTCATGTGTGTTGGACGGCTGGCGGCTCAGTCAACTGGACTTACCCGCGCAAGTGCGAAACATAACTTGTGCATCAACGGGTGCTCACAGGTTCAGCGACTGCGCCGCAACCAACAGCCACCGACTATAGGCACAATCGACTGACGCACGGGCTCGAGATTTATTTGACCACTCATCGACCTCATATCAGACAAGAGTACCCGCTAAATTTAAGCATATTATTAAGCGGAGGAAAAGAAAGCAAAAGCGATTTCCCAAGTAACGGCGAGTGAACAGGAATAAGCCTAGCGCTAAGGCTCAATAGGATGGCCAGCAGCAATGGTGGTCGTCGTTTCGACATAGCTATTGAGCGGTGCAGCGTTACAAACCGCGATGTTTAGTGGTGCCATTGGCAGCAGTGGGCAACCACTGCTGCTCCCAGCCTAGCATGCAAGTCCCATTGACTTGGGCTAATTGCAAATGACTACCAACTTGGGGCAACTTGGGTTGGTTGTTGAGCCACAGCGGGTGAAAGCCCCATACCGTGCAGGCATTGGCAACACGAATCGCGCGATGTCCCAGCAATGGGTCAACTTTGTTAGAGTCGAGTTGCTTGAGAGTGCAACTTAAAGCGCGAGGTAAACTACTCGTAAGGCTACGCAATACGGCTACGACACCGATAGCAAACAAGTACCGTGAGGGAAAGTTGAAATAGTACTTTGCAGAGAGAGTTAACAGGGCGTGAAACCGTTAATTGGCAAACGAATCGGAGCCACGAAGTCGTTTCGCTGACTAGTTGGGCCAAGTTCAGTTTGCAAGCACAAACTTGCGAGCGTACTCTTGGTTCGACCATCATTGTAAGCGTACACTGCAACCAGTTAGACGATTGGCCATGGGCAAAGTTGGCGATCGACGCAAGTCGTATCGTTGACGACACGTTTATTTGTGCGAGTTAGAAGTAGCGCGCGCAGTGCTTCGGCATTGTCGTGTTGCTGGGCTTGTGCAAGTGAGCTATGGCCAAATACTGACTGGCACATTGAAAATCGCACCTTGTGCGTTTTGAGACAACGCGGCGCGCCGCATGCGGGTCTACGCGCGTGACCATGGGGTCTAAGCTCAGCGTCTTTGAATTTGGACTTGCTTGCTACCAGTGGGGCAACTCCTGGTGCTTGTACAGTTTCCATCTAATCGGGCGTTGACTTGGCTCTGTGTTGTTCGCTCGCGAACTGATCGGGCCTGTATGCGAGTGTGTTCGCCATTGATTGGCAGTGAGTAGGTCGGCTTTCCGAACGACCCGTCTTGAAACACGGACCAAGGAGTCTAATTAGGCATCGAGTCGATCGGTCTTGAATAGGCCAGACAGGGGGATTCGTTCTCCAACTGAAGGCGTAGAGAAATCAAATCGTGTGATCGTGTCCACAATACCAGTGAACGCGCGCAACATGTGCCTGTTCGTGTGGCAATGTTAGCAATAACTTGCCGAGCGGAGCAAAGAGATGCCTGATTGGTACCCGAAAGATGGTGAACTATGCTTGGGCAAATTGAAGCCAGAGGAAACTCTGGTGGAGGATTGTAGCGATTCTGACGTGCAAATCGATCGTCAGACCTGAGTATAGGGGCGAAAGACTAATCGAACCATCTAGTAGCTGGTTCCCTCCGAAGTTTCCCTCAGGATAGCTAGCGTTTGTGTAAATTAGTTTCATCCGGTAAAGCGAATGATTAGAGGAATTGGGAGCGAAACGCTCTCAACCTATTCTCAAACTTTAAATGGGTGAGATGTGCGACATGCTTAATTGATGCCGCATCAAGAATATATTGGGCGCTAAGTGGGCCATTTTTGGTAAGCAGAACTGGCGATGCGGGATGAACCGAAAGCGAAGTTAAAGTTGCCGATAATAGTGACGGAAAGTTAGTCACTTACTACACTCATGAGATCCCATAAAAGGTGTGACCCGCTGAAGACAGCAAGGATGTGGCC
>JAKISB010000010.1:1278214-1283214 GCA_028551475.1 Casuarina equisetifolia
TTTACCTTGAGAAAATTAGAGTGCTCACAGCAGGCAGTTGGGGTGTAAAAGCCCCTTTATGCTTGAATAATGTTGCATGGAATAATAGAATACGGCCTCGGTTCTATTCTGTTGGTCTTATAGAACAACAAACAAGTTGAACGCAGCGATCAAAAGTCCGCTCGTGAGCGTGGCTTCGCAGCCGTCCGTCGGGGCGCCTATGTTGCCTGGGGCCTTAAAATCTCAGCGCCATGGTCTGCCGGCGCGGCGCGCTCGTCGCCATCAAAGCGCTCCCTGCGTGGCTAGCTTCACGCTCAACTGAGGCAATGGTTAAAAGAAATAGTCGCGGCGGCATCAGTACTGCATCGTGAGAGGTGAAATTCTTAGACCGATGCAAGACTAACTGAAGCGAAAGCGTTTGCCGAGGATATTTTCATTAATCAAGAACGAAAGTTAGAGGTTCGAAGGCGATCAGATACCGCCCTAGTTCTAACCATAAACGTTGCCAACTAGCAATTGGGTTGCGATTCCTTTAATCGACGCCTCAAAAACGTCGATCATTATGATCCACCCAGCGGCTCTCGTAGGGAAACCAAAGTGTTTGGGTTCCGGGGGAAGTATGATTGCAAAGTTGAAACTTAAAGGAATTGACGGAAGGGCACCACCAGGAGTGGAGCCTGCGGCTTAATTTGACTCAACACGGGGAAACTTACTAGATTAGAACTCTGGCATGATTGACAGATTGATAGCTCTTTCTTGATTCAGAGGATGGTGGTGCATGGCCGTTCTTGATTCGTATTCCGAAACGTCTGCTTAATTGCGATAACGAGTGAGACCTCACCCAACTAACTAGTCGTTCGGTGCGCTGTGGGACGCAAAAGTCTCGCCGGGTTTAAAGGCGAGGCGCAAGTGCGGGCAACCGTAACTACGCCGAGCTGCCCGGTTGGGATGTTCTCTGTTCGCCGGCGGACTTCTTAGAGGGATAAACGGTGTTTTAGCCGTAAGAAACGAGGCAATAACAGGTCTGTGATGCCCTTAGATATTCTAGGCCGCACGCGTGCTACAATGGCGTGTGCAAAAAGCTTGTTCGAGGTTCGTCTGGAGAGAACTAGTCGTTTGGTGCGCGTCGGCCGGCAACGGTTGGCGTTGTATCGGCGAACAAGTGACTCCGGTTATCGGGCCGAGAGAAACCGCAGTCGAAAGATTGCGGCAATCATAAATACACGCCGTGATTTGGGATTGGGGATTGCAATTGTTGCCCATGAACGAGGAATTCCCAGTAAGCGCAATTCATCATATTGCGTTGATTACGTCCCTGCCCTTTGTACACACCGCCCGTCGCTACTACCGATTGGAAGTTTTAGTGAGGCATTTGGACCTGCTGGCCACGGCAGGGGCAACTCTACCAGGTTGGCGGGGAAGTCTGTCGAACTCAAATTTCTAGAGGAAGTAAAAGTCGTAACAAGGTTTCCGTAGGTGAACCTGCGGAAGGATCATTACAAGTCTTGTGGAACTTCTTCCAGTTGTTCTCACAATATCATTTTGACACGACTCTGTGGTCGTGCTTGCGCGCGCAGTCGACTGGTCTGCCCGACCGTCTATCGGCGCGCAAGTCGCTATATGAGTTAGTGATCAACTGCGATCTGTAGTTAGAGCCGCGTCGCTAGGGCGTTGAGCGCGCGAAGAGCGCGGCCCTGCGAGTGCGCGCTCGCACACTGATGTGCTTAGGTTGCTAGCCAATGCGCGCGCAACAGGCGAACTGATCCAGGAGCTGGCGTTGATCAACGTGCGCGTTGATTAGCTAACGCACAGCCTCGTATGTTCGCGCGTCGTAGTGCCATGTTCCTTTGCTCTTGGGTAGCCTAGGACGTGTTTGCACTCGGTTAGCCAACTTAACATGTCGCTTCATGTTTATACAAACACGAACACAAACAAAAGTAGCTTTAAAGCTGCGCCGAAACAAAAATTAAGTAACAAACAAGTAACAAAGACGAAATAATCACAATTAACGGTGGATCACTTGGGTCGTAGATCGATGAAGAACGCAGCTAGACTGCGATAGGCGGCGCGAACTGCAGAATTAACTGAGCGCTTGATATTCGAACGCACATTGCGGCTTTGGTTAGCAATAACTAGAGCCTTGCCTGTATGAGGGTCGGTTAGAACTCAAACTTCTCTGACTTGGCCTATTGTTTAGGCCAAGTCTTTGTGGAGATTCCGGCTTCTTGCCAAGAAGCGCGGCTACAAGGCCTTGTATCTGCGGACCGCTGGTCGGAAAGCAGCCTGGCTCCTATTGAACAACAGACATAAACACTTCTTGACGGTCGTCGTCATGTGTGTTGGACGGCTGGCGGCTCAGTCAACTGGACTTAGCCGCGCAAGTGCGAAACATAACTTGTGCATCAACGGGTGCTCACAGGTTCAGCGACTGCGCCGCAACCAACAGCCACCGACTATAGGCACAATCGACTGACGCACGGGCTCGAGATTTATTTGACCACTCATCGACCTCATATCAGACAAGAGTACCCGCTAAATTTAAGCATATTATTAAGCGGAGGAAAAGAAAGCAAAAGCGATTTCCCAAGTAACGGCGAGTGAACAGGAATAAGCCTAGCGCTAAGGCTCAATAGGATGGCCAGCAGCAATGTTGGTCGTCGTTTCGACATAGCTATTGAGCGGTGCAGCGTTACAAACCGCGATGTTTAGTGGTGCCATTGGCAGCAGTGGGCAACCACTGCTGCTCCCAGCCTAGCATGCAAGTCCCATTGACTTGGGCTAATTGCAAATGACTACCAACTTGGGGCAACTTGGGTTGGTTGTTGAGCCACAGCGGGTGAAAGCCCCATACCGTGCAGGCATTGGCAACACGAATCGCGCGATGTCCCAGCAATGGGTCAACTTTGTTAGAGTCGAGTTGCTTGAGAGTGCAACTTAAAGCGCGAGGTAAACTACTCGTAAGGCTACGCAATACGGCTACGACACCGATAGCAAACAAGTACCGTGAGGGAAAGTTGAAATAGTACTTTGCAGAGAGAGTTAACAGGGCGTGAAACCGTTAATTGGCAAACGAATCGGAGCCACGAAGTCGTTTCGCTGACTAGTTGGGCCAAGTTCAGTTTGCAAGCACAAACTTGCGAGCGTACTCTTGGTTCGACCATCATTGTAAGCGTACACTGCAACCAGTTAGACGATTGGCCATGGGCAAAGTTGGCGATCGACGCAAGTCGTATCGTTGACGACACGTTTATTTGTGCGAGTTAGAAGTAGCGCGCGCAGTGCTTCGGCATTGTCGTGTTGCTGGGCTTGTGCAAGTGAGCTATGGCCAAATACTGACTGGCACATTGAAAATCGCACCTTGTGCGTTTTGAGACAACGCGGCGCGCCGCATGCGGGTCTACGCGCGTGACCATGGGGTCTAAGCTCAGCGTCTTTGAATTTGGACTTGCTTGCTACCAGTGGGGCAACTCCTGGTGCTTGTACAGTTTCCATCTAATCGGGCGTTGACTTGGCTCTGTGTTGTTCGCTCGCGAACTGATCGGGCCTGTATGCGAGTGTGTTCGCCATTGATTGGCAGTGAGTAGGTCGGCTTTCCGAACGACCCGTCTTGAAACACGGACCAAGGAGTCTAATTAGGCATCGAGTCGATCGGTCTTGAATAGGCCAGACAGGGGGATTCGTTCTCCAACTGAAGGCGTAGAGAAATCAAATCGTGTGATCGTGTCCACAATACCAGTGAACGCGCGCAACATGTGCCTGTTCGTGTGGCAATGTTAGCAATAACTTGCCGAGCGGAGCAAAGAGATGCCTGATTGGTACCCGAAAGATGGTGAACTATGCTTGGGCAAATTGAAGCCAGAGGAAACTCTGGTGGAGGATTGTAGCGATTCTGACGTGCAAATCGATCGTCAGACCTGAGTATAGGGGCGAAAGACTAATCGAACCATCTAGTAGCTGGTTCCCTCCGAAGTTTCCCTCAGGATAGCTAGCGTTTGTGTAAATTAGTTTCATCCGGTAAAGCGAATGATTAGAGGAATTGGGAGCGAAACGCTCTCAACCTATTCTCAAACTTTAAATGGGTGAGATGTGCGACATGCTTAATTGATGCCGCATCAAGAATATATTGGGCGCTAAGTGGGCCATTTTTGGTAAGCAGAACTGGCGATGCGGGATGAACCGAAAGCGAAGTTAAAGTTGCCGATAATAGTGACGGAAAGTTAGTCACTTACTACACTCATGAGATCCCATAAAAGGTGTGACCCGCTGAAGACAGCAAGGATGTGGCCATGGAAGTCGGAATCATCTAAGGAGTGTGTAACAACTCACTTGCCGAAGCGCGTCGCCCTGAAAATGGAAGCAGCTCGAGTGTTGAACTTATACTTTGCCGTTGGAGCATATTGTAAAATTGACAATTCGTAGGCTCCAACGTGTAGGAGGGTTGTGTTGGTAGCATTGAAGGGTATGAGGGAGTGATCCTGCCTGGAGCTGCCAATAGTACAGATCTTGGTGGTAGTAGCAAATACTCAAGTGAGACCCTTGAGGGCCAATGTGGAGAAGGGTTCCATGCTAACAGCAATTGAACATGGGTCAGTCGGTCCTAAGAGAATGGCGAAAGCTATTTCTGAATCAAAGACGGTGTTTGATATGTCAAACAAATTGTGTTTGTGCAATCGTCTCTCAAAGCCAAAGAACAGAAAGTGCGTGCGTGTGTGTGTGGCGCGCATCCATCGAGGTGTGTGCAACAACATAGTCAAGCTTTGCAAAGAGTGGCTGTGTTGTGTGTTGACCAAAGTGGCGTGAAAGCCGCCGCAGCCACGCAAGCCGTTCCAAGACTTGAAAGAACAAGGTTGTATCTCACAGACTTACACAAAAATATCACCGTATGACTCGAAAGGGAATAAGGTTAATATTCCTTAACCAAGATGGGGAGATTACCTCTGGGTTGTGCCTCGGTATGGCTCAGTTGGTATTGGCGGTAACGCAAACAAGCGCGTCGACGCCGTCGGCAGAATGGGGAAGAG
>JAKISB010000010.1:1302148-1304648 GCA_028551475.1 Casuarina equisetifolia
GGTCATGCGGGGCAAGTTATGTGGCGTGCCGCCTCGGAGGCTTTGACAAGGCCATGGTGTGGCTTGGGGAAGGTGATGGCAGTGCCTTGGGGGGTTTGGGTTGGGGACGCTAGCGGCAAGGCCACGGGTGCCTTGCGGCACACCCTCGTCACCCCCACACTAGTGGAATCGAATTCACTTGGTCTCCCCTCAAGTATTGATTTTTCATGTGCCAAACACCCAAATTTGGCTCCCAAAATCAATCCATGATATTTGGGAGGTGCCAAAACGAGTGCGACATGATTTGGAGCCATTTCCAATTTATCATGATTTTTTGAATTTTTTAGGATTAAAAAAATTAAAAAAAATAAATAATGGTCAAATGAACACGAGGGTGGCTGCACTGGAGTCCCCAGATTCTTCTGAGGGACCGTACAAAAATTGGTGCCAAAACTCGGAGGTGGCCACGGGCAAGGCCAATGTGGGCGCCCAAGGCCGTGCCAGCGCGGGCGGGGGTGCGCGCAGGGCCGTGCCAGCGTGCCAGCGCGGGGCGCTGTGCGCGCAGTGCCGTGCCAGCGTGCCAGCGCGGGCGGGGGTGCGCGCAGGGCCGTGCCAGCGTGCCAGCGCGGGGCGCTGTGCGCGCAGGGCCGTGCCAGCGTGCCAGCGCGGGGCGCTGTGCGCGCAGGGCCGTGCCAGCGTGCCAGCGCGGGGCGCTGTGCGCGCAGGGCCGTGCCAGCGCGGGGCGCTGTGCGCGCAGGGCCGTGCCAGCGCGGGGCGCTGTGCGCGCAGGGCCGTGCCAGCGTGCCAGCGCGGGGCGCTGTGCGCGCAGTGCCGTGCCAGCGCGGGGCGCTGTGCGCGCAGGGCCGTGCCAGCGCGGGGCGCTGTGCGCGCAGGGCCGTGCCAGCGCGGGGCGCTGTGCGCGCAGGGCCGTGCCAGCGCGGGGCGCTGTGCGCGCAGGGCCGTGCCAGCGTGCCAGCGCGGGGCGCTGTGCGCGCAGGGCCGTGCCAGCGTGCCAGCGCGGGGCGCTGTGCGCGCAGTGCCGTGCCAGCGCGGGGCGCTGTGCGCGCAGGGCCGTGCCAGCGCGCGGGGGTTGCCCCAGGATCGTTTGTCCTCGGATAACCTCAGATTTTCACCGTGCCAATCGCCTTTTTTTGGTTCCTAAATTCATTATAAGACATTCTGGAGGTGCCAAAACAAGCGGATCCATATTTGGACCCATTTTCCATTTTCTAGGATTTTTCCAAGGTTACGGCTTTAGAAAATCATAAAAATTAAATTACGCGTCCAAAAATTATGAAACTTGTGGCGTTGGAATCGTCTCATTTTTCTGAGTTTGTGTACAAAAAATCACGCGAAAATTCCAAGTATTTCGTCAAAAAAAGGGCTGCTACCTCCTCAGACATATTGATGTTTCCTGGTGCCGGAAGGGATTTAGACTTAAGAGCTCTTTAGGGGGGGCGAGTTGGTCGAGCCAGGGTCGGCACTGGGCATGCGCGCAGTGACCCCCCTGGCATGGGCGTGCCGCAGGGGGGGGCACGCCTCCTATCATGATCCGTTTGCCGTTTGCCGTTTGCCGTTCGCCGTTCGCCGGCGCCGGCGCACGTTCAACCGTGCCGCTGCTAGCGTGCTGCTCCTGCCGCGCCCATCCCCCGCAAGGGGGTCTGTCCCTCTCTCTCGATGTCCCTCTGGCGAGCCAGCGCCCTGGCAACAAGGTGCGTCCCGCAGGCTGGGGACGCACCGCCCCCCCCGTCCCTCTCACGCGATGTCCCTCTGGCGAGCCAGCGCCCTGGCAACAAGGTGCGTCCCGCAGGCTGGGGACGCAACGCCCCCCCCCGTCCCTCTAACGCGATGTCCCTCTGGCGAGCCAGCGCCCTGGCAACGAAAACCAAAAAAGCGACTAGCCTTTCCCAACCTCATCGTCGTGCCCCGGGCGCCTGCTTCCCCGGGGTTGCCCCTTTCGCTGGCTCTCCCCGCGTCACGGAGCATGCACACGCCGCGAGCAGCCACTGCAGGTCTCTGAACGCACGGGGTGCGCCACTCGTCTGGCGCTAACCGTGTCACGGAGCACGCACACGCTGCGAGCAGCCGCTCTAAGACTCTGAAGGCGCGGGGGGTCGCCACGCCCTCTCTCTCGCGCCCCGGGCGTCCTTCGCGCCCGGGGTGTTCCGCATCCGCATCAACATCATACTTTGAAACGCGCGGTGCGCGCGACCCCATCCTTCTCATCGTGCCCCGGGCGCCTGCTGCCCCGGGGTTGCCCCTTTTGCTGGCTCTCCTCGCGTCACGGAGCACGCACACGCCGCGAGCAGCCACTGCATGTCTCTGAACGCACGGGGTGCGCCACTCGTCTGGCGCTAACCGTGTCACGGAGCACGCACACGCTGCGAGCAGCCGCGCTAAGACTCTGAAGGCGCGGGGGGCTGCCAAGCACTCTCTCTCGCGCCCCGGGCGTCCTTCATGCCCCCGGGGTGTTCCGCATTCGCACTCTTGTCATGCCCCGGGTGCCTGCTGCCCCGGGGTC
>JAKISB010000010.1:1307298-1309798 GCA_028551475.1 Casuarina equisetifolia
GGGCCTTGCTGCCACGATCCACTGAGATTCAGCCCTGCGTCGCTTCGATTCGTCCCTCCCCCCCTTTCTGTGACTTACACTCACTCACTCACTCGCTCGCCCCAACACCCCCTTCTCTGCCCATTTAACTCCAGAGGGAGCAGAGGCTCGAGGTTTGGGGGGCTCTCCTTGTGCCCCCTCAAACCTCAAACCTCCCCTCCCACTGCGGGCGCGCAAGGCAGGGAGGGGGTGCTCGAGCGGCCAAGGCCAGCGCGCGCGGGGACAAGGCAAGCGGTGCCGGCATGGCTGGTGCGCGAGCGGCCAAGGCATGCGAGGCAAGCAGTGCGGCATGGCTAGCGCGCGAAGGCAAGCGGTGCCGGCATGGCTGGTGCGCGAGCGGCCAAGGCCCTAAGAGGGCTTGGTCCCTCTAAGGCGCCCGCACGCTGGCAAGCGGTGCCGGCATGGCTGGTGCGCGAGCGGCCAAGGCATGCGAGGCAAGCAGTGCGGCATGGCTAGCGCGCGAAGGCAAGCGGTGCCGGCATGGCTGGTGCGCGAGCGGCCAAGGCCCTAAGAGGCCTTAGTCCCTCTAAGGCACCCGCACGCTGGCAAGCAGTGCGGGCATGGCTGGTGCGCGAGCGGCCAAGGCATGCGAGGCAAGCAGGGCGGGCAAGGCCATGGCGTGCCGCGGCCGAGGCCAGCGCGCCCTGGCAAGGCTGTGGCCGCGCAAAACGGCCTTCCTTTGCAAAACGAGGTTAGCCCCTCGCGCTGGGTGGTGGGCACGGGCGCCGCTGGCAAGGCCCCAAGAGGCACCGTGGCCGAGCTGGCTAGGCCGTGGGCGCGCAAAACGGCCTTCCTTGGCAAAACGAGGTTAGCCCCTCGCGCTGGGTGTTGGGCACCGTGGCCGAGCTGGCAAGGCCCCAAGAGGCACCGTGGCCGCGCAAAATGGCCTTCTTTGCCAAAATGAGGTTAGCCCCTCGCGCTGGGTGGTGGGCACTGGGCAAGGGGTTGCTGCCAGCGTCCGTGCATGGCAAAAGGAGGTTAGCTTACCCATCCACAATGCATGTGCAGTGGCCAAGGCCATAGCTTGGCCACCATCGACAAGGGCATGGCAACGGAGCTTGTGTTGTGTGGGGTTAGGCCATGCCACAACATCGCTCCCGTGGCCAAGGGCAAGAGCACCACAGGCACCATGGTGAAGGTCGTGGCTGCCATTGACAAGGGAAAGGCAATGTCGAGGGAGGTAGGTTCTTGCGAGAGAGTGGCTTGTCAAGGCCACCCGCGGCCTACGTTGGGCCATGGCATACGGAGGTCATGCGGGGCAAGTTATGTGGCGTGCCGCCTCGGAGGCTTTGACAAGGCCATGGTGTGGCTTGGGGAAGGTGATGGCAGTGCCTTGGGGGGTTTGGGTTGGGGACGCTAGCGGCAAGGCCACGGGTGCCTTGCGGCACACCCTCGTCACCCCCACACTAGTGGAATCGAATTCACTTGGTCTCCCCTCAAGTATTGATTTTTCATGTGCCAAACACCCAAATTTGGCTCCCAAAATCAATCCATGATATTTGGGAGGTGCCAAAACGAGTGCGACATGATTTGGAGCCATTTCCAATTTATCATGATTTTTTGAATTTTTTAGGATTAAAAAAATTAAAAAAAAATAAATAATGGTCAAATGAACACGAGGGTGGCTGCACTGGAGTCCCCAGATTCATCTGAGGGACCGTACAAAAATTGGTGCCAAAACTCGGAGGTGGCCACGGGCAAGGCCAATGTGGGCGCCCAAGGCCGTGCCAGCGCGGGGCGCTGTGCGCGCAGGGCCGTGCCAGCGCGGGGCGCTGTGCGCGCAGGGCCGTGCCAGCGTGCCAGCGTGCCAGCGCGGGGCGCTGTGCGCGCAGTGCCGTGCCAGCGTGCCAGCGCGGGGCGCTGTGCGCGCAGTGCCGTGCCAGCGTGCCAGCGCGGGGCGCTGTGCGCGCAGTGCCGTGCCAGCGTGCCAGCGCGGGGCGCTGTGCGCGCAGGGCCGTGCCAGCGCGGGGCGCTGTGCGCGCAGGGCCGTGCCAGCGCGGGGCGCTGTGCGCGCAGGGCCGTGCCAGCGCGCGGGGGTTGCCCCAGGATCGTTTGTCCTCGGATAACCTCAGATTTTCACCGTGCCAATCGCCTTTTTTTGGTTCCTAAATTCATTATAAGACATTCTGGAGGTGCCAAAACAAGCGGATCCATATTTGGACCCATTTTCCATTTTCTAGGATTTTTCCAAGGTTACGGCTTTAGAAAATCATAAAAATTAAATTACGCGTCCAAAAATTATGAAACTTGTGGCGTTGGAATCGTCTCATTTTTCTGAGTTTGTGTACAAAAAATCACGCGAAAATTCCAAGTATTTCGTCAAAAAAAGGGCTGCTACCTCCTCAGACATATTGATGTTTCCTGGTGCCGGAAGGGATTTAGACTTAAGAGCTCTTTAGGGGGGGCGAGTTGGTCGAGCCAGGGTCGGCACTGGGCATGCGCGCAGTGACCCCCCTGGCAT
>JAKISB010000010.1:1314798-1317298 GCA_028551475.1 Casuarina equisetifolia
TGGAGCGCTAAAAACTGTGAATAGCGCACCATGGCCAGTTATCGGAGTTGCCGAAGATGTGATGGTCCATGTCGGCAAATGGCGGGGGAAGTTGAATTTTACAGTGGTCACAATGGACGATTACAAATTCGTTCTTGGACTAGATTTCCTCCGAGTATCTGGCGCGTCTATCTTTGCTGCACACAATTGCCTGTGCATTCTCGCAGGCGACATGTCTTCGATGGTCCCCACCCAAGACGTAGGTCAGCCTCATCAAAGCCTTTCCGCCATGCAATTCAAGAAGAGCATGCGAAAAGGGGGACAAGCCTACCTGGCAGTATTAAAGGAATTGAAGGACGCGAGTACAGAGGAACTTCCAGAGGTGATAACCGAACTCTTGGCAAAGAACGGGGACGTGATGCCCCCGGAATTACCAAGACAGTTGCCTCCCAGGAGAGAGGTAGATCACAGGATTGAATTGGAGCCAGGGACGAAGCCGCCCGTCAAAGCTCCGTACAGAATGGCGCCACCTGAGCTGGAGGAGCTTAGGAAACAGTTGAAGTCCTTGCTGGACGCAGGGTACATTCGACCAGCGAAGGCACCTTATGGCGCGCCGGTGTTATTCCAAGCAAAAAAGGATGGGTCTTTACGACTCTGCATCGATTATCGGGCACTGAACAAGGTGACCGTGAAAAATAAGTATCCCATCCCCTTGATTGGAGACCTATTTGATCGGTTGGGACATGCCCGGTACTTTACTAAGGTGGACTTGCGTTCGGGCTATCATCAAGTTCGAATTGCAGCTGGAGACGAGCCAAAGACCACCTGCATAACAAGGTACGGCTCCTACGAATGGCTTGTCATGCCATTTGGGCTAACCAATGCCCCAGCCACATTCTGCACCCTTATGAATAATTTACTTCACCCATATCTGGACAAGTTCATGGTCGTTTACTTAGACGACATTGTTGTCTACAGCAATTCACTTGAAGAACACGTGGAACACTTGAAGGTCTTATTTCAGGTGTTACGCGAGAACCAGCTGTATCTTAAAAGGGAGAAGTGTTCGTTTGCTCAGGAAGAAGTTCATTTCTTGGGCCACGTGATTAGCCAGGGCACTTTGCGGATGGACTCTGCTAAGGTAAGAGCCATCCAAGATTGGGAAGCCCCTTCGAAAGTTACAGAATTGAGATCCTTCCTTGGGCTAATCAATTACTATCGGCGCTTTATTGCAGGGTTCTCTGCGAGGGCAACCCCTTTAACAGATTTATTGAAGAAATCCAATCCGTGGGATTGGACGGAGGCGTGCCAGCAGGCCTTCGAAAACCTAAAGACTGCGGTGACTAAAGAACCAGTGCTAGCTCTGCCAGACTTCTCAAAGCCGTTTGAAGTACACTCTGATGCCTCTGACTATGCCATTGGAGGGGTACTCATGCAAGGCCGACATCCCATCGCCTTTGAGAGTCGAAAGCTGAATGATGCGGAACGCAAATATACGGTTCAGGAGAAAGAGATGACGGCAGTTGTTCACTGTCTTAGGACATGGCGCCACTACCTGCTGGGTTCCCGGTTTGTGATCCAGACGGATAATGTGGCCACAAGCTTCTTCCAGACTCAGAAGAAGTTGTCACCTAAACAAGCCAGATGGCAGGACTTCCTGTCCGAATTCGACTACACCATGGTTTATAAGCCAGGGAAGGTCAATGTGGTGGCTGATGCCCTTAGCCGGAAGATAGAACTAGCGGCTTTGAGCGTAGTGGAGAGCGATTTGATGTCTCTGGTCAAAGAAGGGATGAGCCACGATCCAGTGGCTAAGCAACTAGTACAGCTGGTTGAAGAAAGAAAGACGAAGCAATTCTGGATGGAAGACGAATTGCTCTACACAAAGGGACGTCGCCTTTACGTTCCGAAGTGGAAAGACCTTCGCCGCAGGCTCATTGGCGAGCATCATGACACGTTGTGGGCAGGGCACCCCGGACAAAAGAGGACGAGGGCTCTTCTAGAAGCCTCATATTATTGGCCAGATATGCGAGACCAAGTCGAATTGTTTGTGAAGACTTGTCTCATTTGTCAACAAGACAAGCCTGAGAGGAGGGCTCCCGCAGGACTACTGGAGCCGTTACCGATACCGACTCGGCCTTGGGAAAGCATTTCCATGGACTTCATCACTTGCTTACCCAAGTCGGAGGGGTGTTGCTCGATCCTTGTGGTGGTAGATCGTTTGTCTAAGTATGGAACTTTTATACCGGCTCCCATGGAGTGCACCGCAGAAGTGGCGGCTCGGCTTTTCTTCAAACATGTGGTGAAATACTGGGGACTTCCCCGGAATATCGTGAGTGACCGCGATCCTCGGTTCACCAGTCGGCTCTGGAAGGAACTATTTGGGCTTTTGGGCTCTGAACTTAGGTTCTCCACAGCTTTTCATCCACAAACCGATGGGCAGACAGAGAGGGTCAACAGCTTAGTGGAGTTATACTTGAGGCACTTTGTTGGGGAGAACCAGAAGAATTGGGTAAAGTTC
>JAKISB010000019.1:0-25000 GCA_028551475.1 Casuarina equisetifolia
AAGAGGGAGGAAGCAAGCTAATGATTAAGAAAAGGAATGCTGAAAGTACGTAAAGAAACCGATGGAAAGTTTTAGCTCCTCAAACTTCTATGGGCTCAAGGAAATAATATAGTACAATTTAAACAAAATATAATATATCAGATTAAGACTGTTCTGGCAGTGCTAAGGCTGACTAGAGCTAGCCAAGCTCTGCCACAAAAATCCCTTTACCAAGCTTGGTAAAAACAAAACTCCATCTTCTGTTCTAAAGTCTGATCTGAGCACCTTCTGTTGGCTGAACCAGATTCAAAAACTTTGAAAAGAAAGAACAATAAAATAAAATAAGGGTGGACATAAAATGAAGGAATTCAATACAATGGACATCAGTAACAGGCGATACCTAAGACCCATGAGGGGTTTCCACATACTAGGAGGGTGCTTGGTTCATCATGAGATAAAGAAGATCAGTGTATTGTCTTACATTGATGCCATGGGGGACATGAATAACCCCACTATAATGGTGTCAAACTGAATTTGAATTAGCTTAAGCCAATATCTCAGAACATCACAAAATTGGGCAACTACATTAGGTAGGATCCTCAACGCTACTGATTTTGGATTTTTTTTTTTTTAATTACTCTTTTGAAGTTAGGCTCTAATCTTCGGAGGAGAAAACCTCCGCATAGTCTTCACTCTTTACTTAATAAAACAACTATTACTTATCAACAGAAAAAGCTGATAACAGCTCAATTTGAAATAAGGACCAATCGGATTAGATTCAAAATTGCTTCAACATTATATTGATACTAGAATTCGAATCAAAGTACTACATATATATTTCTTCTAATTAACAGAAAACTCAATTTAGATAAATAAACTGTGTTCTGCGAGCACTAAAAGCTAGTAGAACCCAAACTGAGTGCTCATGAGTCATCACTGATCATTCATGGGCTGTGCAGCATGGAAGCAGAGGATATTGATAATTTATTCTTCAACTGTACCACCTTGGACAAATTATGACCAGCTCTATATGCTGAAAAAAATCGTCCTACAGTTTTAAGGAGTTGTAGCACAAAATATAGTGGATGAACCAGGATATTAAGGGCAAAGTATTTTTAATTTATCTGCATTATACGAACTTGGCAGCAGTTTAGCTCAAGTGAGAACAAGAGATAATGGAACGTTCAGAAATGAAGAAGATGGTGTCAGGGTACCCTGCAACCCAAAATGAATGCCCTTAGAAGAATGCAGAAAACAATCAAAATAGGTGGTCACAGAGACCAAGGCGACTTTGTCACTGTACATTGAAACCTAACTATTGAGTTTTTTAAGGGTATCAGTTTTCTAGTAAGCATTTCCTTCTTCTTCTTCTTCTTCTTCTTCTTCTTCTTTTTAAGTCTTGTAGCCCATGGGTTTTCTGTGATTTGCCACTTTGTTCCTGTTAGTTTTCTTTTTCCTCTTTAATACATTTCCTTACACATTCCAGATAAGCACAAGTGTGGCTATGGCTATGGTTTAGGCATCTAAGCTGTCTTCCTGACTCCAATTCTAGTGCACTTACCATGTCAAAACTATAGAATAAAATGTGAAGACGGCACCTTAATGTGTAGCAAATGGCCAAGGTAACAAAAAAAAAAAAAATAAAGAAAAGCACTTACAAGAAACTCATCATAGAAATTGGAACGTATAATGTAGAATAAAATTACAAAGTCAGTCAAGAACTTAAAATATTTAGTAAGAACATACATTAATTATGTAATAGGAAAAACTTGAACTACCATCAGAATCAGAAGATATGCAAAAGTCCCAAAACATCACATTAGCATGAAATTTCTATATGCGACAGTAGCATTACATTCTAAAGAGTAAAATAACAAAATGAGAGCAAAAGAGTATGCACACCTTTCCAATCAATACATCGACAGGAAGTTTTGCCAAATGATGCCCAAGAGGTGTCAACTCCTCATTTCCTTCAAGTGCCCCAACCTTAACAAATCCAGTTGTAAAGAAAATTTACTCAGACCTATAATGATCTTTTTTTATTATTTTGGAGAGTAAATAATAATTTAGTGAATGGTAAAGTAATAAAAATCATATGTGCTATATCAAGGAATTTTACGATATGAGAAAAGACAATGTTTTGTTTGCTGGAGGATAACATATATAGAAATCACAAATTTCATTCCTTGTGTACTATGACAAACATCTGCAATGAGAGTCAAACTAACAAAATGGCAGATTTTCGGAACACAAAAAATATTAAAAATATTAGAAATATAATGACAAATTCACTTCGTTACTGACGATGCACAGACTTAGCAATAAACAAGTAAACAAAGACTAACAAAAGAAAAGGACACAGAAAAAGAGTAAAAGATTTAGATTTAGAAAATTGACCCATATAGGAGGTTGAGGACAATTAGTCATGGTATCAAGTGACAAATATCGTACTTCTAACAATTACGTTTTCACATAATAGCTTCTCAACAAGTAATACAATTTCTTTCAATGAAGAAACAAAAAGGTTATATCTTAACAAGAAGTCTAGAGGAGATACACACATCATCCAATAAAATATTCATATAAGTAATAGTGAGAAAATTAGGATCCTTTACAAAATAATATTTTTTAATATATAACTGAACATTCAGGTAGGTTCCATAGACATAAATCACAATCAAGCTGATTGTTATACCACCCCTAAGATATTTAAATGTCACCCAGAAAAATCATGCTAATAATAAAACCTACCTCATATAATAATGAAAGTGCAGAATTTATAGCCTCCTCCCTAGGAGGTTCTAAAGCCTGAAATAGATGTTTAAAAATAAAACCAGTTAGACAGTTATATCAATTTTTAAATCTTTAATCATTTTTTTTTTAACTTACCATGGATAAAAAAGGCTTTACATAACCCAAAGAAAGTAACTTAATTTGTAAGCACAACTCCACTAATGGCATCCGGAGCATCTCAGGAACCTTGATATTGTGAACAACACATGAGAAAAAGTAGTGGTAAAAAATTCCTTCAATTAACAGGACACAAATTAAAGCACAAGAACGGACTCACATTTTAAGTACATTTCTTTCTAAAAGATGTACCTGAAAAGGCCGCATGCATTTCTCAAATCTATAACATGTGTACAAGCAAAAACAAATTCCAGGTTTTACACGTCCAGCTCTTCCTCGTCTTTGCCTTGCATTTGCTTGAGATATCCAGTCTTCAACCATGCTAGACAGTTTCTAGAGAGACAGTTAAAACAATTAGACACGAGGACCAATAATAAGACATGCAGAGGGCAACGATGAGTCAAGTGAGTTGTCCTTATAAAAATCACTGAAAAAGGGGGAATGACCAGGAGGGAGGGGCCTCAATCAGTGTCTGATTTCTATGTTTAGATCTATTATCTGTCTATAATTCTAACTTAACTGGGTAGCACAAAGATATTAAATCACTGGACAGATATTGGGGAGAGTAAAAGTTGGGTTTCCAGAAAAAGCTTAGAGATTATGTTTAGGTTCACAACTGTGGTAACAGTCAGACATCATTTTATAACCAATCTTTGCAAAAATCCAATTTTCATAATTAACCAAAACCTAATCCCAAAACAGCATTACATCCCAGATCATAAGAAAAGAAGACACTGTCTCCAATTTATTGTGATACAATGTCATTACTTTTCGGCAAAAATTCTGTGATGTCAATTTAAGCAAAACGATTTTCTCTTTCTATATATCCTTTTCAACATATTCAAGGGTCCACCAATTGTGTGTCATAAACATCATCTTTCCGTATTTCATTTCATAGAATTTCCAACAACTTAAATTGCAGATATAATATTGAAGGAAATGCTAAAGTAATTGCCAGGCATGTAACTACAAGCAAGTTCTATTTACTTTAGATACAAACCCTTAAAGAGAAAAGGAAAAGAGGGGTAAGCTTGTATCCCAAACCATAACTACAGACAGCTTTCTTAACAAAGCAGATCATCCACCACAGAGCCATGATTAGCTTGTCCCTTTGACATACCAGACCAGAGGTTATTTTCACTCAAAAATCTAGACTCCTATTAAAATATGCACAAAAGAAAAGGTCAAAATGCAGTTCAATGTCCTTTCCAACATATAATATCTCTGCCTTAACGGAGTTACATCAATAGTCACTCTGAGCACCCATAACCATAAAGATTTGGAAATCCAACTATAGAACTGCTACAGGAAAAATACAACTGATGCCACTGACGAAAATGATAAAAGTTATTTGAACATCAAAACAAAACTGTACTTTGTAAACTCATAGTTTTGTCCTGTTAAACTATTCTCTATCTTGAATAATTTGGATAATAGCAATGAAGAATTCCAGAGCATGGATCCTGTCTACGACAAAAAGGAAGTTACTCCATTATCAAATCACTCTTTTTTCACTAGCAGATGTTATACGGAAGATGCAACTTTAATCTACTGCAAAGCTAACCAAGAGATCATCCATCAACGAATAGGAAAGCACAAACCTTCTGAGGGTTATAACGATTCTCCTTATGCTTTCCACAGTCAATGACATATACCACATCATCTATCGTTATACTGGTTTCTGCAATGTTTGTGGCTATAATGACCTGAGACCCAGTATGTTGAAGAGAATAATAAGTGAATTTTGAAGAGGAAGTCAAATAAATACAACAGAGGTAAAGAACTCTGGTAAACACATACGTCAAACAAAGGACTAAAATTAATAAAGATGTATTGTTTCTTTGTCAAGTAAATAGGGTACAAAAGGACTAAATGTAGAATACAAAGGCAGATGTCAACACAGAACAACTTTATTATTTTTCTAGAACTTTCCTCACTTCCTCTTTTGACTGCAACAACGAGTTTGTCATGGAAATTCTTGATCTCTCCATTAGATAACTTATCATTCTAAAAAAAATGCCTATTAAGTATCCATTTTGCTTTTAATCTTCAGGGGAATTTTTTTTTTTTTTTTAGTGTCTAAGAACTCACCTCAATGAAATCCCTATTACTAACTGAAGATTAAAAGAAACCCTAGCAGAAACCCTAGCAAGAGGCAAACCCCAAACCCAACACCCCCCCCCCCCCCCCCCCCCCCCCAAAAAAAAAGCCCCGGGGAGAAAAAAAAAAAGACTCAGGGACTATAAAGGCATACTTAAGTCACCAAAAGAGCCCCTCCACGTTCCAATAAATCATCCTCTAAGTAAGCCAATCAAGTAACAAATGAGGAAATGATATTTATGCAGAGTAAGAACAGAGAAATCACAATGATACTTCACCTTTCCCACTTAGATATTTCCCATTTCACTTTCAATTCAAGGTTCCTACTCAAGGGTCTAGACAAATCAACATGGTAAGTGATAAAGCCTCTCAAACTAGTAGCAATTTCAGCTCCATTTTCAGAGGAATAACTGGAGAACATGTAAATTAGATCACCAAAGATGCATCTATCAACATGAAGTATGAACCTGCCATAAGCAAAATCAAGTATGGCAGCTAGGGCCGCCAATACCAATAATCCCTAAGAAGACCACTGTTATCCTTGAAGTAGCTATATCTTTTATCAGTCACTTTATTCAGATCTTATTACCTAAGCAGGGCCTCCCTTGTAAGAGCCAACCCATTTCCATTCCATCAAGCTATTCTCCAGATCCATCTAATACCAGTACACTAGTATTTCTTTATTCCATTCACTGGCTTCACGGATCTTCCATTACAAAATGACTAACAGCAAGAATAGGTTGATGACAACGAACTTGCCACCAAGTATATGGTACTTCTGTTAAAAAAAGACCATCTCCTTTCAACGTTCTCAACCAAAGGGCTCCGGAGTTCCTATGCATACTTTTCTCTACAGACTAACTATCACCTGATACAAGTAACAGCCACCACAAATGGAGACCAACAGACCTAAACGCAATACAACAACCTTTAGTGATCATAAGACAGTTAAAAGATGGAATAGGTATATATATACATATGAAGAAATAAACATTCTGGCTGCATTACCAATTCTTGAATGGGAATCATCCAGGTGGATCTAATGGCATCTATCACATAAATGATAGCATAGCATTAAGTGTGTGATAGAATAGTAAAGTCCTTCTAATGAGAATGGTCCATTTTATTTTAGGATGTAAGCAACACTATTTGCTAGCACACATGTACTTTAATGAAATTAAATGCAAACAATTTTTTCCATATCAAATTACACATATTTTTAAGTCCAAGTCACATGCAAACAAGGTTTCATCCACAATAGAAAGCACCAAAGCATACAAAATATTTAAATAAAGGCTCCGAGAACACCAACATTTATCACACATACAACAGTGACTTCAAGTTCAATTGAACAAAGCAACCAGCATAAGTGCCAAAACTTGCCTTACGTATGTTCTCAGGGGGACGTAAAAAGACCTTTTTCTGATCAGTTGATGCAATGGATGAATGTAAAGGAAGAATCCAATCAGAAGATGGTCCACCAAATCGATAAGAAGCAGCGAGCTTATCATGTAACAAGTAAATTTCAGACACGCCCTGTCATGCAGAACAGCATTACTAATATACAAATTCCAGTTCCTTTAGTAATAAAAAAAATACAAATAAATCATCTGCGGATTATGGAAAGGACATACAGGTAAGAATACAAGTATGGCACCCTCTCCACATGTTTCATCAACATGACAGACTAGGTCCTCAAGAAGATCATAATCAATGACATCTTCATTCAATCTTTTCTGCCAAAAAAACAAAGTGAATTTGGCAAATTACAAAGTCACATTGGAAAAGTGGTGAAAGAATTTACTTCTTAAAGGCATTTACCAAATTCTGTCGAGTTTGTTCGCTGTATGACTCATAATTGCTTGGCAAATAATATGGATTAATATGGTCCTCGGACAGTAGAGAATCATCACCCCATCTAGATGAGACAAGATTCTTCTTACCTCTGTGGTTACTTACAGGACCGCTTTGAAACTGTGGCAAAGAAAGAGTATATAACTGTGGGGATGACAATCAACGTAGCATTCCATAATCCATCGAGTAGCCATTTGAATTAGCAATGAATAAGCAAAAATGTGTATGCCATTTTTGAATCACACTAAGCAATGTACTCTCTAGAAAATTGCATGGCATAATAAATCACCTGCCTGATATTACCACACGATGGCAAGTACTAGAGCGCAGACAGACAAAATTCAACATCATTTTTCCATTCCATAGTTAACTGAAAAATGACCAAAAAACGCTAGTTCTAGGCAAGGAAAGGCATACAGAAGCTTCACTTGGTGGAAAAGAGAAGTGAATAGAAGTTTCACTTATCATTTTTCCATTCTACTTATTTGTTCAAATGACCAAGAAAAAGCATCAAAGTAGTCAATTACCTATCATTAAGTCCCCACAAAAAAAAAGAAAGAAAGAAAAAGGTCCCTACAAAGGAAACCAAGAAGTAGCCATCTTCTATGTTGAAAATATATATGACATATTCCTAACCAATATGTAGCAGAATCTATCTCAAAAAGAACTCCACAAATTACATAAGTAGCAGAACAAAAAAAATCATAAGCAAAAATAATCTCACAACTTGAACAAATAACAAAGGCATCAGCAATCATCTTCATATTCTGGAAATGAGTAAAGATATTGTAATATGAATAATATCAATACGATGCATATAGAAGAAGGCCCATGGTATGCATGTTCACAAATAAGAGAAACCATAGGAAAAAAAAAAAGCCTGGAACTAGGATAAACTTTTAATAATTTTTTATACAACAGAAAAAAAAAAAAGAAGCAAGCAAGATATGTCTAAAATAATTCCAAGTCAATGTATATATAATCAAGAACTCAAAATAAGATACCCTCTCTTTGGTGGATATTCCATTTCTTATACAAGCTGGAGAATCTGAAGGAAGGTGATAATTTATACTTTCATATATGTCCTCGAGAAAGTAATTTGTCACAGGATGAGTTCTGCCTTCTGCCGTAATTACAGGGCAGTCACCGAAGTATCTTGAAAATAAATTGGAATCTACAGTTGCAGACCTGAACATCCAAATAAATCAAGTCAGAGAAAATTAAGACAAGATCACTAAAGATCAACATGCAAGCAGTATACAAAATTATCTGCTATGATGAAGTGGAAAAAACATACATTAGAATCACTTTCAGTTTTGGTGTGCCACGAGCAGATTGCTTCTCTATCAGATTCTTCAAAACAATGAGTAGAAAATCACCCTGTTGCAGAGAAATAAATCTATCAATTAACTTTCTTTCACATTGGACTTCTTTTTCTTCCTATCGCATCAGTCAGATAAATTTCACACTCAACTTCCAATTTTCTTTTCACAAAAAAATTTATAACAATCTGTGAGACAGAAAAAGACAACCATCATATACTCCACTAAACCTCCAACAACCATCATGGTGTTTCCTAACCAAAAAAAAAAAAAAATCTTATTCTGACCACCGGTAGAATAGAATTAAAATATCTATTCCAACATATTTAAGAACAAATGAGATCACCAGCCCTGAGGTGACAAGATTTTACACATTTACATAAGCACCAAAGCAGACAATCCCACAGAACTAATTCTAGTAAACCAAAACGGATATATGTCCATTAATCAAGGCAGTGACAGGAACTAAAACACAATGGGGACAAAATCTTGCTAGCGAAGTGGTGGATAAAGTCATGTTAGCAAGTATATCGATCCTATCCATTCCTTGGTGTCAATATCAGAACTCTCTAGAAGCACTTTCAACATATGAAGTTTCTCATGCTAAGCAAAAACCAGATACTTCTCAGAATCACATCATCTCTTTGCTCTTTTGGCACTTAGCATATAATATCTTTTATACTACTGTTGCAAATACCACCACATATAACTAAAATTTCAACAGGTAACCCCAATGCATCAACTATGAAATGCGATGCAAATCAAATTATTATCATGAGCCACTAGCATGTTCTTAGACTACCCAAAGTTAAGTTAACTCACCAATAGAGACCGTTCATGGACTTCATCAACTATGACATGAGTGACACCAGTCAAGTTTTTATCCCCCTGCAATATGAAAATTTAACAATTAGGGTTTGAGTGACTGTTCAGGAAAAGAAATTAGATTTTGAAGGCTATTAACCACATAATAGTTAATGGTTCAACATCCACGTCAACTAGTATATGACTAGATAAAAGAGGGCTGGTTACACTATCATGAAAGACATTAGATAATTAAAATGCATACATGCAAAGGCATACTGAAGAGTGACTAGTCCTTTCTAAAGCTCATTTCATTGAAGATCTAAATGGTGGTAATCACAAGGAATTGATTGGCCTCCAACACTCAGGTGAAAGGATAATTGTGCATCATATAAGAAAAAGTAATGCATTAAAGAAAAGTAAACACAACTAAGTCCTACTCCCAACTGACTAATCATAATACATATGCCTTTAATTAAAATGAATGACGAACACATTTTCCACATGACTTTTGACTAAATAAATAAATGTATGTGTACATATTTTCCCACGTGTGAGTTCATCTTTGCATTACTTAAAGAGAACTACTTATTATTATAACACATTCTGTTTGTTCATACGAAGCATCAAAAAAACCAGCAAACCTAGAGCTCTAGGCTAACTTTTAGAAAATATAAATTGAAACATTACCTCATTGCATCAGTCCAGGATTTGCTAATAAAATTTAAAATTAAATGTCATAAAGTTACCACAACTTAAATAGAGAAAAATAAACAGAACTTGTTAACTATAAACTTTCGAGATTTTGAGCTACATGCTAGATGTTTAAAATAATCTCGTAGATCATTTGCATACTTGCATGGAGTGAAAGAACTCTTTTACAATGACAGATATAATTAACAAAAACCTCTTTAAGTGCCAATAGCTCAAGCTCAGCAGAATCTCAATCTCTATAAGAATGGATTTAGGGCAAGCCAAAAAAATAAAGGAAGAAAATTTGTGTAACTTAAGTATTAAGTAGTACCACACAAAGATATCCAATATATTTATACCAAATGATTCAGTTGTAATGACCTAATCTAATTCGTTTACACAAGTTACTTTCACCACGCCAAGCTTACCAAGCTAGTTGTAATCTAATTCAATCTCAAGGCCACACAAACATACTGTGCATAAAAGAGATTTTACCAAGCCAGTTCTAATCTACATTCAGGATGACTGAAAATAGGACAGGAGTATAAGATCAGTGAGAGCGTAGCCCTATGAGGCTCCTACCAGTCTAAAGGCCTTTAAATTTATGCTATATTAAATGTTTCCCGACATTTTACATGCCTCTTGGTTCTACATAACGGTTCCTCAGGTTCCTTAATATAGAAAACAAAACCCCTAGCCTTTCCATTAAACATCAAACTGAGTTGCTTTTAATGGAATATGCCAAAAAACGTTGTGGCATTTACTATTGTTCCATCATTTAACCATGGCAAGACATGACAAATCAACATACAAAATGTCCCTATAACAAAGTATTCTGAGATCGTAGGATCATGTGACAAGGGGGAAGAGAAGAGGGGGAGGGGTGGTGTTTGATGGAGGAGGAAAAAAACACTTCGAAGACACACAACAAAAAAGTTATGAGGCTGCATCAAGGTAAGGAAAGAATAGAGAACAATTAGACAAGGAAACACCATCGACTTCTGATTTATTCACCCAAAAATTTGCATAAACTGTAAAAGTTAACAGACTTAGACAAAAGGATGATAATTAAAACAAGATTGGTAGCCATTAGTAGATCAGATAAGGATTCCTCAAGTAAATATTTTCAAACTGCTAGCAATTAAAAAGGAATGCACTTGGATTAAGACATAAAAAGCTAAATATAAATCTGATATACAATGACAAAAAACTTTTGAGAAGCATTTATTACAACATATTCAGAAAAATATCATATCAAACAGGAGGGCATACCGCAAATTTTCTGAGAAGAATGCCAGTAGTACAAAAGAGAAGTTTTGTTTTCTCATTCCTGAGATTTGGAATTCAGCAAGAGAAAAGAAAACATTAGTTATATATTACACAAAGATATAAATGCCAATATAAAAGCTAGAAGGGTATAGCATTTGATTTATGACATAAATAATTCACTGCAGTCTTATGTTCCCCAACAATAATTAATAATTCCAGGAAAACAGAAAATACTTCACATATATTTTGATGTTATATGCTCATTTCTAGGATTTTGGCTGTGATATCAAATTCTCTATTTTATTCTTTTCGGTCTTTCTTTAAGGTAAAATCTTGAGCACTAATACAGAACAGCCACAAATGCAGTCAAGGCATCAGTGGAATGAGCATATAAACCACCTTGCACTATCAAGACGGACTTGATAACCAACCAAAGAACCATCTGAACCAGGTGATGGTTCACATCGCTCATCAGCAACTCTTTCCGCCACAGAAATAGCCTACAGTAAAATGCACCAAAGATAAACTATATTAAGTAAGAAAGAAAAGCCTGTCCTAGGTTTCAGCACAAAGCAATCTCCAAATGCAATTATATGCAGCAAAGTAAGCAATAATTTACCTCCTAAGGCCTGCAAGGTCAGTGATATAATGGTACCAATGCATTCCAGCGCAAAGATGTAGTTCAGGGATAAATAACAAAATCACAAAGGATAAATATCAAACAATCAGGATAAAGAAGTTAAATAGAGGTAATAGAATCCTATATAGTTGCATCTCTTAAATAAGCCAGGACAACTACCATGTGACACC
This sequence comes from Casuarina equisetifolia, assembly GCA_028551475.1. Taxonomy (NCBI): domain Eukaryota; kingdom Viridiplantae; phylum Streptophyta; class Magnoliopsida; order Fagales; family Casuarinaceae; genus Casuarina; species Casuarina equisetifolia. The sequence goes on from JAKISB010000019.1 coordinate 11,742, forward strand.
AGCCGCACTCTTCAAATTTTTACATTCTTCTAAGAAAACTAAAATAACTAAAAGGAAGAAGAATCTTCTGTACAGAGAAGGAGAAGTGGAGAGCAAAGAAAGGCAGGCCTAGGAACTCCAAACACATGGACTAACAACCTGACTGAGGCAAAGAAATCCATGAGAAGTATGTCAGGGGACAACTTCCCTTATATAAAACATAATAACCCCAAAGATTTCTTCCCTATTATCCACCAACAAGTGTTCAATGCAGACAAGGGCAGAAGAACTCTTTCTAAACCTTCATGAATTGCAAATGTAAAATATCTGTTGCCTATGGGAGTAATAAAAGCAATACCCAGTGTCCTTAATTATATATTTGAATTTCACAGGACATATTCCCTTGTACAACTGTTTGACTCTTATAAGGAGGTACAATCAGATCCCTTCGCCTGAAGACCAACCAGAGAAACTTTTCATCATAAAGCATACAAGCAACTACTTATCAGTAGTAGCCATGGAATGATCCATCATAAGAATAACAGTTTAAGGCCTCCAATTATCACCAAAGAAAGAACAAAACATACAAAATAAATTCCAGTGCCTCCAGGTCATGTTATCCTCTAAAAATTGAGCAGATGCATCGCCCCCAATTATCAACCAAGAAAGGACAAAACAAACAAAAAAATTTCAGTGCCTCTAGTTCATGTTATTCCTCTCAAATTGAGCAAATGCCTCTTTCAGTTTAGGTTTCTTATGCTTCAACAAATGCAGGGCCCAAATGTAAATTTAATGCCACACAACAGCCTTGTCCATGTACTCCAAAAGTAAAGGTAGTACAAAGCCACCACCAGACGACATTTCACAAGGAAAATGACCACTGACTAGATGGACATCATGTAGTAGGTAACTATTTTAAGCACAGTAATCAAACAGATGAAATATTCCCATGCAGCCCTCTTCGATATAGCTGATGATAGGATTTATCAACAATGTACACTGGCTGATTAGCCATTTCTGATGAACAAACAACTGGAAACAGCCAACAGAATTTGTTAGGAATCACAGGACAACCTCAGATTCACTGCATTTATTAAAATAATTATAGGTCTGAACCAGCTTTACCCCATATGCTATATCTCACATTATCTGGCAAAAATTATGCTACTACCACTACACAGGTTAAGAGAAAAATATCTGATTCTTTCTTTGTTGCTTCATTAATGGAATAAGAGTTGCTTGAGCTCCAAAAATCAATTTTATGCTCTAATCGGAGAGTGAAGAGTTCATGTGTTAGTCCATCTCTGGATACTTAATGCCACGTATGGGAATTTTCATCCATCCCATCTTTCGTTTGCTTGCACACCACACAACACGTTGCATAAGAACTACTAAATTAATTTTTGTCATATTTATTTTTGACTGGTAAGCGTTGAACCTAGTACCTTCTCATGTCCCATTCCACTACCTTAGCCTGAGACTAGGATCGAATATTTTTTTCTATTTGAATTTACTAGATTAACACTGAAAAATTTCAACAATATGATTTGGAGGATAACCTTGTATAACAACATGCAACAAGCAGGAAGAATAGGGTCTAACAAATTAACCAGGACATTGATGATGCATCCAATATGTGATCAGTATGTTGCCGGTGGCAATGTCAGTAATCTTAATTCCTCATAACAAGATTCAGTAAAAACACAAGTGAATTGAAGCAATACAAAATAATATACTAGTATTAAGTTCCTGTGAAAGAGCTTGTACCCACCGCTATTCTCCTTGGTTGTGTGCATATAATGTTACACCATCCACTACGTCCCAATTCAATCATATCATCCAAAATGAATTGCGGGACCTACACAGCCATATAAGCAGTGTTACTATTCTTACTCGGGAGAAGAATCAGAGGAGAGAAATAACAGCCAGGACAAAACAGTAAACTAAAAATGAATCTTCACCTGAGTTGTCTTCCCAGAGCCTGTTTCCCCACAAACAACAAGAACATTATTGTCCTTCAACAGTTGCAGTATGTCACCCTTCAATGCCGCAATAGGTAGTGCAGCTCTAATTTTCAACATGTCCTAAAGGGAATAACATAACTTTGAAACACATAGACAGAAAGAAAACAAAAAATTGTACAACCGTGTAAAGTAATAACAATCATGAAATATGGAGAGAATGCAGCATATTTTTGTAACTCTCTCTAGCACACTATTAAAGCACAAACAAAAGATGCTTCCAACAGTCATAAGAGTCCGACAATGGTAAAGAGGCAGACCCAAATTATAAAAACTAATAAAAGAATTTACTCTTAATTTCTTGCAACAAGGGGGGCAGAAAAAAGTATCATACAGGCCATTTTTCATAAGGCAACATAAAATTAGATTTGTGCTCTCAAGTTTTAAAAAATGCCAAAACTCAAGAAAGGCTACTCCTCATATGTCAAAAGAGGTATGCAAGAATCATATACAGGACTTGAAGAACAATACAAGTAGGAAAAATGAAGATAGAATTAAAATAAATAAATAAATAAATAAATAAGTAACAACCTTGAATCTCTGCATTTTCATTTTATTCTCTTGTCCCCGTCTCAGATATGCACTCTCGAGTTCGTTTCTTTGATCAACTCCTGCAATATGACCTAGACAAATTTAGGGGAGATAAATCAATAGTAACTAAAAATCAGTCTTGCTTTATGATGTGACTCAAGATATGGACTTGCCCCAACTAGAAATTATTACTTTTTAATCCTTTGCACTTTTGGGACCCATCTTTTGACTAAAAGTATAACTAGTTAGTTGAGCGATGGAGAAAACTAGTAATCTCCCATCTAATGCATGGAATTTCAGGTATCAAACTAACACATAACAGGCAGGTGCAAAACCAAACCCACATCTTCCACTCCAATCTTGAGCAGGAAATACCACTTGAGCTAGGGATCAATGGCACATGAAAAAATAGATATAAAAAGGTCATATGCAAGTTCCATGTCATTAAAGAAGTCTGCCAAAATGGTAACAGAGATAAATGAAAGGACATACTATTAACCACTGAATCAAAATCAGCATGAGTTGAATATTCATTCTCTTCAGCATGAAGCTTCTGATATTTTTTGAGTATGGAACAATCTGCAACATCTTCAGAAGCAGCTGAACTGGAATGTTCAGCTCTTAACAATGAATCCACAAAATCTGTCCTCCGATCTTCTTCTTTGTTTTCCATGTTGGACAATGATTCCCCTGTAAGCTTTCAAAATATAGCATTAGCTAATTACTCCAATAACATTGCAAATTGATAATCCAGATAAACAATATCATCTCAAACTACTAGAGAAATTAATGTATACACTGATATCAAAAAGGCTATTAAGATATAGAAAACTAAACACTTCCAAGAGTTTCAATTTTATTACCAAACACCTTAGAGAGTAAAAGAAGTCACCTTCCTTCCAATGCATTACAAGCGATGCATAGGGCTCCCTAACTACTAAGTGAACAGGGAGATCAGGAAACAGGCGGCAAAGAGCAAATGCTGCCACTCTATTCTGTGCATCCTGTAACCAAAATGGTTCATGTAAGTAATACTCACAAAAAGCCACTAGCAATCCAACATGCAATTCGTTCTATTGTGATGATTATATCAGTATAATAAAAGATGAAGTGGGACTTAACGCCCATCATACAAGGGGCATGTGAGAAAATCCCATTAAAAAGATCCCCAGTGATAACAACATTCAGCTTTGTTTGGAAGTGAAGGAAAGGGGACCAGAGGATTATCCCACTGTACCTGAGGGAAGAAACCCACTTAAACCCAGATCTGGTTTTTAAGAATGTTACCTCTAACCTAAAATTTGCAGGTCCCAAGCCCACCAAAGCACAACAAACATGTGTGCATGTAAAAATGTCTAAATTAAATTCTTAATACAATAAATATCACTCAAAACCCAACCTTCCTGAGCTGGCATCTGATAGAAAATACACAGTTTATTTTCATTTCTAAAAACAAAAAGATCAATCAAACCCAAAACCCAAATTTTACAGTAGGATTAAAATTTCATAACCAAAAATGTATATCTATAGGATATTTTCCATCCCATTGCCAAACATGATTATTCAAGACACTAAAACAAATAGGACATGCCAAAAATCTATCAATCAAACCCTGACTTTACATCAAGTAGAGGAGCTTCACTGACACTCTTGCTTGAAGAACCAATGTTTTAACTGACACATTTGGGCCACTAGAGATCACTAAGCCTTACCAACAGACTTTAAGAATGAGCTAAACAAAGAAGCACTTTGGATTGACATAAATAGGTAAAATGGTGAATGCAACAAAAGTTAAAATTTTTTTAAAGAGAACAGAATACCTGCAACAAAATGCAAGACTAAGTGAACCAACATTTCGTTATGTATCAAAAATAGAACCAAGTGTACAAGCTTTAAAGATTAACAATAGTTTAATACCATACATGCTAAATGCATGTAGGGTGGAATCCTAGGCGCTGTTAAAACTTCCATGGACTAGGAAGTTTTATAAAATTATTATGCCTAATTTCATGTAACTTAGTGCTGCAAATGGGTCATGCTCTATCAATATCCGCATTACCAACCTAGAAATCCAGACTACTACAATAGATTGACAAAAAATAAACACATAAGTAAAGAATATACATGTGAATATACAATATCAATATGCATGGGGACTATGGGGGTTAGGGATAAGTGAATACCTCTGCGGACTCAAAAGTTTCATCCTGATCTGGAAGCTGAAGGGTTACTAGCCCCCCCGCTTTTCTGCTCTTACCCCTCCCACTAGATCTACGCAAGACACTGATTGCATAAGAGAAACTACTTCCTTTGCCAACGACTCTATCAAATTTTGGTGCTTCCCACCCTGACCTTTGACATAATTGATGAAGAAACGCCTTGGGCATTTTTTGTGGGTCTCCCTGTCATTGATTAGATAATATCAAAGTAACATAAGAATCAAATAGATGTTGCAACAAATAGAAGATGAACAGAAAGTGGAGAGGCCAAAGGAAAAGCAGAAACATAGAAAAAGTAAGCATTTCAAAGTTGGGATATATGCCCACCAAATAAATAAATATAGGGTTTGCATATGATAAAGAAAAATGTGGATATGTTAATTTATTCCACTAATGTTATGCTTTTCAAAATCTTCCAACCTACAGTACCAAAGTGATTGAATTATAAATATTACCAAAAGAGTCAAAGCCATACATAAATTGAGTTTGATGGAAAGCCAAATATTGCATACTTAAATCATCCAGATAATTTTTTACCCGATTCCATTTTATTAATTACCTTTTTCCAAATGCCATCTAACTTTTCCAAATTCTTCTCATCATATAATTTCCTCACTTTTTCTTGCTTCTGCAGTTTCAAAACTGCAGAGATTAAACTATCACCAGATGAAGCATCTTCTGAAAAGAATCCACCAAGTTCTACATCTTCTGACTCTTCCTTTGATTCATGTTCTTCCTGAATAGGCATAGTAGGAGGAGAAGATTCAGTTGGAATCTCCTTGCCACTAGAGCAATCCTTATCATTTGCATCATCGGTCAATTCATCTGCTTCCACAACAGAGACCAAATCACCTTCAACATTGCATCCTGTTTTCACCCCATAGCATTCAGAGTCCCCATATGCATAACTAGAAGCTTGCTCCTTTTCATATTCTGATGCTAGAATGTTATCTGATAAACCTGATCAGCAACAGTAAAAGATAAAAAGCTGAGTAAAATTTAGCATGCTTAATGGTATCCAATATAAATCAGAAAACAACCATAATTTTCAACCTAGAGAAGATAATTCTTGCTTGAGTTTTCGGATTATGTTGCCTGCCAGCTCCTGGCTTTTCTTATCCCTCTTTTCCTTGGCTTTTGTTGCTTCCAACCGTGCAGCATAGTACTCTTTTGCTATAACGTCATAAGACCTAGGCCCAGTACCCTATTGCAACAAATAAAGGATCAAAAGGGATAGTCAATATCTTAAGAAAAGGAGCACATCACTCTATTCTATAAACCATAGAAGCCTTGGTAGAGACAATCACAAAACAAAGATAATCTACACTTTCTTCAAATGAAGCTTGTCAGCATTACTTTTATACACACATAAGAGGAATGTTTCATTGACAGTGGTATAAAATTTATTTGTACAATCCTTTTCATTAACTTTTTTTGATGTGAGATTTAGAATGCATGATGGGTATATCAGAGACCACTGAATTTAACAGTGGCTTTGGGGAGTGAGGAAGGGAGAGAGTTGGCTGTTGCTATAAGAATGATTAAAGCAAGTAGGTCGTAGGGGTGACAAAGAGGAAATGGGATTTAGGGAAGAATAAGGCAAGGCTGTATGCTTTATAATAAAATTGTCTAACAGTCCAACAAACTAGAAACCATTTTTTGATTTTCGATTTCCAACTTTTTTTGACTATGAAAACATTTTCTTGTAGCTAACAATATCAATTCTCTAAAAACAAGAACACAAGAATAGTTGCGAGAATTTGGGTTTCAACCACCTCTTGACATTCTAAAACTTTTGTGAGAACTGTGGCTTCAAACATTAATTCAAGGTAGGAAGGAAAAAAGATGAACCTTTCTATCAATTTTTTGAAGTTTCTTTCATGAGAAATCTTATACAAAAAACAAGAAACCCAAACCCAAGCAGAAAATCTCCAAAAGAATTCTCTCAAGTACAAAATTCCCGAAAAAGTGGACATGTAAATTTGTTCTCACTATAGTCCATAGATATGAATGGTCAGTAAGTCTAGAATTGTTTGAGACTCAAACATGCTTGTGCCTCAGTTACTGAACACGATGGAGCCAAGGGGATCTCCGTCCTCATTAAATGCAATTCATAGAAACAGAAAAGAGGACTTGTAAAGAACTCAGTTGACTCTCCTTCTGACATCTATTACTCCCCTACTATTAGCATGCATCATCTATCTAAAGCAATAGCGAAAAGTGCAGATTAAAGCATGCATATTGTTCCACACCAGCAGAAGACCACAAATCCAGGACAACATTGCATACATACTTCACATCAGTTGCAACCTGAATGTGAAACATTAAGCAAATGGTTTGTGTCCCTGAATTTCTCCAAGTAATCATGCAAAGAAGACAAAAACTAATAGTCAGATACAATATTGCCTGTGGACTCTACACTCCTGAAGCATTTTTAATTATTCATATCCCCTTATCTTCTTTATTAAACCTGTCACACAACTCCAAGTTTCCCTTTATGCAGAATACATCAACGACAACCAGTTGGAAGTCAAGGAAGAAGCATTCCTTAGAGAAATTCATCAAAGAAATTGCAATAATAATTTAAGTCCGAGAACTGATTTCCCATTCCTATGCTCTAATGAAAATCCAACCAAAACAGAATCACAAAAGCATGCTGCTTCATTCATCATATAGCATTCAATATAATAACAGTGTGGCACAGACCCTACCCAGTATAAATGCCGTGACTCCCATCTCTGAGTTAGTTAGACATAGAATACTCTCACCACCCAAAACAAAATTTGGAGACACAAAGCCTTTCAATAAATATTATGAAAGCAGCACCACTTGATTTGAGAGAAAGTACAAGAACAGACTTCAAGTGCTATAGCATTCAAGCCCCTCTGCTGCCACAGCAGTGACTCCCCAAATAGCTCAATCTCTTGGGTCGTTTCATTGGACTAGATCAATTTTTTGGCCAATTTTCAGTTCATTATGTTAATCCTGAGCTCTGTATTGATTTTATTAGGGTGTTTGTAAGGGCCCTCCAACCCCTCCTCTTGTTTCCTTTTAAGCTTTATAAAATTTATCTTAACCGCATTAGAAAACAATAATAGTAAATAAATTAATAAAGTTATACATGGGACGATGTTTCCACACTGAACCACAAACAAGTATCTAAGCTTTATAAAATTTGTCTTAACCACGTTAGAAAATAATAATAGTAAATAAATTAACAAAGTTATACATGGTTTCCACACTGAAACACAAACAAGTATTAGGATCTAACAATGGCAAAACAATTGAAAGTACCTCCTCAAGGGAACCCTCAACTGCGTCATCTTCCCAAGTTCTAGATTCAGCCTGCAAATAATGTAGAGCAAATATTAATTCAGTCCCAGCATTCACTATTCCCATAAAAGAAAACCAATGGAAATAATTGCGGAGGCATAAAGTATTAAGAAAGAAAAGTAAAGGAAAAATACATTACATGAACATCAATCAGAGAACAACCAATGGATTCATTTTCATAACTAACTGTAATCCAGGACTTTCTTTTTAATGTCAGATGAACTATTAAAGTAACAAAAAGTGTTCCACAGCCTCAGCTTCCCATTGGACAAGCCATACCCCCACACCTTCTTTAAGAGAAAGAGGGTTTTCTTGCCCAGTCAGTAAACAGAGGATTTACACATCAATTCTAGTTTCTTTATCACCATTGGCCACAAATGGCCTCGTGACCACAGACTGCTCTGTTGGGACATGATCCAGGATCTTTAAATTTAGCACACATTTGGAATTAGTAGGTCATACGCTGATATGGAAAAGGTTTGGTGGTTGGCCTTCATAGGACAGGAATCTGGAATTGGATTGAAGGATTTTACTACTTCCATTCAGAAGTTCCATACCTGATTTCCTAAAGGCAGCAACCAGCATTGATTTTAAAGCCCCAAAGGAAAAGCCAAAAGGGCAACCATGACATCTTGTAGAAGTCTCTAAAGCTGCTCAAATTTCTTTTGTCTCTAATTCTTTAAATTTGACATATAATATAGGCCTTATATAGGCTGCTGCACCATTCTTTAAACAGTAGGAGCCTAGAATAGAATTTAGATAGCAACCCAGAATGCTAAGATGGAAACTTCAAATGACCACAAATAAGGAGCCAATAACCAAGCATGATTAAAAGCCTAAAGGCAAAACTACAGCCTATCAAAGAAAATATCAGAAGTCTTGAACACTAAAACCCAACAAACACAAACAAATGAAACAGGAAGAGGATAACATAGTGAATAAGACTCCACCCAAAAATGATCATGTGAGGCACCAAAAAGCTAGTTATATATCATCTATAGGATTGCTTTGTCTTTGCCTCTCCACTTCCCATCATCTCCACAACTTCTTCATCACTTCGTTCTACTCTGTGTATTAGTTAGTACTCTTCTCAAGGAATGGCCATCAACCATAACGGCAGCATTTTGCAAATTCTTTGCAGAAACCTGTACTTCTAAGGCTATCAGTTTAGGTAAGAGGAAGTCATTGAAAGGGAGTGAAGAAAAGAAATGGAGGCGACTGGTTTCATTTTCCAAGTGAAGTGGCAACCAGCAGGGAGGCTGATTTCCAGGAAGTTAAAGTAAGGTAAAAGTGATCATATTCTGTCTCCTCTTGTCTGGCAGCAAGGCCCACTAAATGACTGCCTTAACTTTCCCCCCCCCTAAATAACCTGACACCCAATGTGCCATTTACTTCTTATCCAGCACAGTGCAAAAGGTTATAGAAGAATGCAACGTGCTCCTTCCCTGTTCCTGACTCCAAATACTAATCAGGATTTATCCCCAGCTAGGGCAGAAAATAACCCATGCCAAGCCAAGTACTAGGATATTGAGCATGCTTGGATGCTATAAAATTGATTTCTGAGCTCAAATGCCATCTAACCTCAAAGTAAGCTGCATTAGTCGAATAAAGGGGCACTTCATTTTTAGTGGTTTACAAATTATCCATCTGGCAACGAGCTTATAAAACCTGTAGTCCAGTCTAGCCCAAAGACAGCACAATCAACGCAACAATGAATAGAAATTAGAAAAGCTATCACATTAAAGGAAAAGCTTCAAGTTTCAACTTATTCTTTATCTACTCAAAGTCTCTATAAATAGAACGAATGAATCAGTAACAATAAAATTCCTATGTATTTTTTTCTTTTGCAATTGTTCCTAGGGTATCTAGAGAAACACAGTACCAAGAGTTGCTCGCCCAACATGAATATAGCAAATAGTTAATAGTGGAACAGAAACATAGAGAAAGTTTGAGCGTCTTGCCTCTTCTTGTTGTTCCACATATTGTTTGATCCAATCTGCCTGAGAAGGTTGACGTGAATCTAGAGTATCATCATCCCAACGCCCCTTGATCTTGACAGAAACTTCTGAAGCTTGCTCCTTAGTCTCAGCTGCAGGGTCCACGGTAGGCGTCCAATCTTCACGTGAATTCAATATGACACCAACAGAACCTGGCATCAAAGGGCGGTGACATCAGTGTCCAAAAATCCAATGAAACTTATTTAGTTATTATGAACTAAGAATAACACCTGGGTAGAGTTCCACAATGAAACCAACATAATCGGATCAAATTGAAACATACCTCCAGTTGTTTGCAGAGAATTCCCACTAGCAAACTTCAACGGAAGCTCATTTCCGGGAAAATTGAAGCACAACCAATCAAGAGCAGCCTCAAATGTGGCACCCTCCTATTCAATACAATCAAACACAAGACTTTCATCGATGCAAGCATAGTCAAAATAATATTTGACAATAAAAGGACAATCCCAAGAAAGTATGATAAATAACAAAGCTACAATTTTACGCCCTAAACATTAAATTTTTTTGTTATTTTCGAATTTTCCGGTAACTCAACAGAGTGAAAAATGAGCAGAAAGTCTTACCTTGAGAGCGGAGAGAGCAAGTTCAATCTGATCATTGGTGAAACCTTCGCAGGAGAGCTTCTCGTAGACGGCCTTGAGCTTCTTTGCCTTCTGAGCCTTAGAAAGCGTATCGTCGACCGGCGCCGGAGCGGCCCGGCTCGAATTGTTGAGCAAGAGGCGGCGGAGCCGGCTCTCGTTCTCGGCCGAAATCTGGAGCCTCGGACCAGAAGAAGAAGAAGAAGAAGAACCTTGAGCTTTGGCTTTCGAGGAAGAACTCGAATTCTGCTTATTGCTGTTGCTCTGCTGCTTCTTCTTCGGAGCCATTTTGCTTTTCCCTCTCGGAGACTCTGGAGGTGGAAGATGGTGATCAAGGAAAAAACATCAGTTACAGGTGAGAAACGATGCCGTTGAGGAAAATTACAGAGATCATAAAAATCATAAATTTTAAACTATCGTAAAAAGCCTATTGTGAAGCCTAAAAGCCAACTTGAAAGTTAATAAAACATAACTATATAAACAAAAAATTTAATATATTTGTAAATAATACAAAATTCATTACTCACATTATCCTACATGTGTAATGCATCATTTTATTGTGATAGACAAATTATTAGTTTATAATAGTATTGTATTACATAAGCAATGTGTGAACTTAGATCAACATAATAAGGATGCTAAGAGAATTATGACTCTAATATTATTTTAAAATATTTGTTATATAATTCAAAAATCAATATAACATACTATCATATAAACAAAAATCTTAAGTTATTTCTTGACAATATAAATTTTATTTACTTTATCATAAAACAAGTGCATAACAAGTTATATATAGCAAATATATATATATATATATATATGCACAATCCCACTCTTAATAAACCTAATTCTTACTCTTATGTTTGGATTCAACAGACCAAAATTTTTGAACACAAGTTGTCTCATGCCTTAAAACTCTATTAAGTTCATTAGTTTTAGTTTTGCCAGATAGAGACAATATTTATTTTATACAAATATCTTAATTTTTATTCATAAGTTTGAAACTATAGAGATTTAGAAACATACTCTAATATTTACAAACTCAACTTTAAGTGTGAAGATACCAAGGTAGGGAGCCTCTAACTTTCACATAATAAAATATTATCATAAAATGATTTTATATTTTTAAAACAAGATATTTTTTCACATACAATTTTCTTATTTTTGTTAATAGAACTGAGTCTCAATAGCTTTATTCTAAATTCACTTGTGATTTCATTCAATCCATATGTTATAAATAAAAGCTAAGAAGGATAGTTTGAAAAGTCTAGCATTAAGATCTTTTCTTTTTGTTGCCTTAACTATCAATTACTATTCAATATTCCAACTTTTTGGAGGTCACAACAACCATTTTCTGCTAAGATATTACACTAAATCAAACATTTTCAAGTGTATTAAAAAAAGAGGTGGGGATCTATTTTCTATATGTGACTTACAAAAAACACAATATACATTGATGAAAAGGCGCCATCAAGAAAGAACATATAATATTGGAAATTTATATATGCAAACAAACTCGCTAATGAAATCATACTTATTGATTTCTTTAGTTTAAACTAGTTCATACTAATTCATTACTTCATCAACTTGTCTTAACTCATTATATGTTGTCTCTTTATGATAATAAGAAGGCTTGAAATGACTGAGGTTATAGCAAGTTTAGCTTGAACAAACTCCTTGAATTTCATGCCTTGCTATCATTGATATCTAATTGTATTATGAAAATTCCTTTGCATTTTGAGTTATGTATTCATTTGCTCCAAAAAGAAAAGAAACAATATGATTAATAATATTTTGGAATATGTGAGCTAAAAAAACCTTGTTCCACAATTTGAGGTACAATAACCCTTCCCCCTTTTTCTGATTAGGTAAGCAAGCTACTTGTTAGGTGATTTTGTAAGATCTATATACTTCAGTATTACCTACCTACAAAAATTGCCTCTTATAAGTTTTAATGCTTTAGATTCTACAAATAACTGCATTTTACTAAGTTTCTCAATTCATATCATTTTAAGTCTTCAATGGGGATAATCCGCCGACTTTGTGAATAGAAAAATGGTGGAAAAATGTATACGGTATTGCTGTTTATGCACAACTCTTACTATTTATGTAGTCCGTACGTATGTCGGATTTTTACACACCCACTTACTTTCATCGTGATGAAATACTTTTTAAGGAAATTAAATCAATAAATGAAGACTTGTTTCACCTAAAACTTAGATTTTGATATCAATATTAAAAAATATAATCATAAAAACTCAATGTAAGTAATGGAGTAATATGGTAAAATTATGAAGACTTAATTCCCATTGAGATATCATATTATAAAATATTTAACTTCTTTTTTTACAACTCATCGATCAAAAAAGGAAATAATTGAATATAAAAAAACAATATTATGTCAAAAATACTAATAATGCCCACAACCATTATTTGTAACCTACGTCTCATCTTAAGGTGGAAATCACAAAAATTAAATTTATGAGTCAAGGAGTAATCTGGTAAAATCACAAAAAATATAGTTCACTACTTATAAATCTAACATTCAAAATCTAAATTTTAATATCATGATAGAAA
>JAKISB010000020.1:12500-15000 GCA_028551475.1 Casuarina equisetifolia
TGCTTGGCAGCCCCCCGCGCCTTCGGAGTCTTAGCGCGGCTGCTCGCAGCGTGTGCGTGCTCCGTGACACGGTTAGCGCCAGACGAGTGGCGCACCCCGTGCGTTCAGAGACATGCAGTGGCTGCTCGCGGCGTGTGCGTGCTCCGTGACGCGAGGAGAGCCAGCAAAAGGGGCAACCCCGGGGCAGCAGGCGCCCGGGGCACGATGAGAAGGATGGGGTCGCGCACACCGCGCGTTTCAAAGTATGATGTTGATGCGGATGCGGAACACCCCGGGCGCGAAGGACGCCCGGGGCGCGAGAGAGAGGGCGTGGCGACCCCCCGCGCCTTCAGAGTCTTAGAGCGGCTGCTCGCAGCGTGTGCGTGCTCCGTGACACGGTTAGCGCCAGACGAGTGGCGCACCCCGTGCGTTCAGAGACCTGCAGTGGCTGCTCGCGGCGTGTGCATGCTCCGTGACGCGGGGAGAGCCAGCGAAAGGGGCAACCCCGGGGAAGCAGGCGCCCGGGGCACGACGATGAGGTTGGGAAAGGCTAGTCGCTTTTTTGGTTTTCGTTGCCAGGGCGCTGGCTCGCCAGAGGGACATCGCGTTAGAGGGACGGGAGGGGGCGTTGCGTCCCCAGCCTGCGGGACGCACCTTGTTGCCAGGGCGCTGGCTCGCCAGAGGGACATCGCGTGAGAGGGACGGGGGGGCGGTGCGTCCCCAGCCTGCGGGACGCACCTTGTTGCCAGGGCGCTGGCTCGCCAGAGGGACATCGAGAGAGAGGGACAGACCCCCTTGCGGGGGATGGGCGCGGCAGGAGCAGCACGCTAGCAGCGGCACGGTTGAACGTGCGCCGGCGCCGGCGAACGGCGAACGGCAAACGGCAAACGGCAAACGGATCATGATAGGAGGCGTGCCCCCCCCTGCGGCACGCCCATGCCAGGGGGGTCACTGCGCGCATGCCCAGTGCCGACCCTGGCTCGACCAACTCGCCCCCCCTAAAGAGCTCTTAAGTCTAAATCCCTTCCGGCACCAGGAAACATCAATATGTCTGAGGAGGTAGCAGCCCTTTTTTTGACGAAATACTTGGAATTTTCGCGTGATTTTTTGTACACAAACTCAGAAAAATGAGACGATTCCAACGCCACAAGTTTCATAATTTTTGGACGCGTAATTTAATTTTTATGATTTTCTAAAGCCGTAACCTTGGAAAAATCCTAGAAAATGGAAAATGGGTCCAAATATGGATCCGCTTGTTTTGGAACCTCCAGAATGTCTTATAATGAATTTAGGAACCAAAAAAAGGCGATTGGCACGGTGAAAATCTGAGGTTATCCGAGGACAAACGATCCTGGGGCAACCCCCGCGCGCTGGCACGGCCCTGCGCGCACAGCGCCCCGCGCTGGCACGCTGGCACGGCCCTGCGCGCACAGCGCCCCGCGCTGGCACGCTGGCACGGCCCTGCGCGCACAGCGCCCCGCGCTGGCACGCTGGCACGGCCCTGCGCGCACAGCGCCCCGCGCTGGCACGCTGGCACGGCCCTGCGCGCACAGCGCCCCGCGCTGGCACGCTGGCACGGCCCTGCGCGCACAGCGCCCCGCGCTGGCACGCTGGCACGGCCCTGCGCGCACAGCGCCCCGCGCTGGCACGCTGGCACGGCCCTGCGCGCACCCCCGCCCGCGCTGGCACGCTGGCACGGCCCTGCGCGCACCCCCCCCGCGCTGGCACGGCCTTGGGCGCCCACATTGGCCTTGCCCGTGGCCACCTCCGAGTTTTGGCACCAATTTTTGTACGGTCCCTCAGAAGAATCTGGGGACTCCAGTGCAGCCACCCTCGTGTTCATTTGACCATTATTTATTTTTTTTTAATTTTTTTAATCCTAAAAAATTCAAAAAATCATGATAAATTGGAAATGGCTCCAAATCATGTCGCACTCGTTTTGGCACCTCCCAAATATCATGGATTGATTTTGGGAGCCAAATTTGGGTGTTTGGCACATGAAAAATCAATACTTGAGGGGAGACCAAGTGAATTCGATTCCACTAGTGTGGGGGTGACGAGGGTGTGCCGCAAGGCACCCGTGGCCTTGCCGCTAGCGTCCCCAACCCAAACCCCCCAAGGCACTGCCATCACCTTCCCCAAGCCACACCATGGCCTTGTCAAAGCCTCCGAGGCGGCACGCCACATAACTTGCCCCGCATGACCTCCGTATGCCATGGCCCAACGTAGGCCGCGGGTGGCCTTGACAAGCCACTCTCTCGCAAGAACCTACCTCCCTCGACATTGCCTTTCCCTTGTCAATGGCAGCCACGACCTTCACCATGGTGCCTGTGGTGCTCTTGCCAATGGCCTTGCCCTTGGCCACGGGAGCGATGTTGTGGCATGGCCTAACCCCACACAACACAAGCTCCGTTGCCATGCCCTTGTCGATGGTGGCCAAGCTATGGCCTTGGCCACTGCACATGCATTGTGGATGGGTAAGCTAACCTCCTTTTGCCATGCACGGACGCTGGCAGCAACC
>JAKISB010000021.1:20000-23433 GCA_028551475.1 Casuarina equisetifolia
TCGCAGCGTGTGCGTGCTCCGTGACACGGTTAGCGCCAGACGAGTGGCGCACCCCGTGCGTTCAGAGACCTGCAGTGGCTGCTCGCGGCGTGTGCATGCTCCGTGACGCGGGGAGAGCCAGCGAAAGGGGCAACCCCGGGGAAGCAGGCGCCCGGGGCACGACGATGAGGTTGGGAAAGGCTAGTCGCTTTTTTGGTTTTCGTTGCCAGGGCGCTGGCTCGCCAGAGGGACATCGCGTTAGAGGGACGGGAGGGGGCGTTGCGTCCCCAGCCTGCGGGACGCACCTTGTTGCCAGGGCGCTGGCTCGCCAGAGGGACATCGCGTGAGAGGGACGGGGGGGCGGTGCGTCCCCAGCCTGCGGGACGCACCTTGTTGCCAGGGCGCTGGCTCGCCAGAGGGACATCGAGAGAGAGGGACAGACCCCCTTGCGGGGGATGGGCGCGGCAGGAGCAGCACGCTAGCAGCGGCACGGTTGAACGTGCGCCGGCGCCGGCGAACGGCGAACGGCAAACGGCAAACGGCAAACGGATCATGACAGGAGGCGTGCCCCCCCTGCGGCACGCCCATGCCAGGGGGGTCACTGCGCGCATGCCCAGTGCCGACCCTGGCTCGACCAACTCGCCCCCCCTAAAGAGCTCTTAAGTCTAAATCCCTTCCGGCACCAGGAAACATCAATATGTCTGAGGAGGTAGCAGCCCTTTTTTTGACGAAATACTTGGAATTTTCGCGTGATTTTTTGTACACAAACTCAGAAAAATGAGACGATTCCAACGCCACAAGTTTCATAATTTTTGGACGCGTAATTTAATTTTTATGATTTTCTAAAGCCGTAACCTTGGAAAAATCCTAGAAAATGGAAAATGGGTCCAAATATGGATCCGCTTGTTTTGGCACCTCCAGAATGTCTTATAATGAATTTAGGAACCAAAAAAAGGCGATTGGCACGGTGAAAATCTGAGGTTATCCGAGGACAAACGATCCTGGGGCAACCCCCGCGCGCTGGCACGGCCCTGCGCGCACAGCGCCCCGCGCTGGCACGGCCCTGCGCGCACAGCGCCCCGCGCTGGCACGCTGGCACGGCACTGCGCGCACAGCGCCCCGCGCTGGCACGCTGGCACGGCACTGCGCGCACAGCGCCCCGCGCTGGCACGCTGGCACGCTGGCACGGCCCTGCGCGCACAGCGCCCCGCGCTGGCACGGCCCTGCGCGCACAGCGCCCCGCGCTGGCACGGCCCTGCGCGCACAGCGCCCCGCGCTGGCACGGCCCTGCGCGCACAGCGCCCCGCGCTGGCACGCTGGCACGGCCCTGCGCGCACCCCCGCCCGCGCTGGCACGGCCTTGGGCGCCCACATTGGCCTTGCCCGTGGCCACCTCCGAGTTTTGGCACCAATTTTTGTACGGTCCCTCAGATGAATCTGGGGACTCCAGTGCAGCCACCCTCGTGTTCATTTGACCATTATTTATTTTTTTTTAATTTTTTTAATCCTAAAAAATTCAAAAAATCATGATAAATTGGAAATGGCTCCAAATCATGTCGCACTCGTTTTGGCACCTCCCAAATATCATGGATTGATTTTGGGAGCCAAATTTGGGTGTTTGGCACATGAAAAATCAATACTTGAGGGGAGACCAAGTGAATTCGATTCCACTAGTGTGGGGGTGACGAGGGTGTGCCGCAAGGCACCCGTGGCCTTGCCGCTAGCGTCCCCAACCCAAACCCCCCAAGGCACTGCCATCACCTTCCCCAAGCCACACCATGGCCTTGTCAAAGCCTCCGAGGCGGCACGCCACATAACTTGCCCCGCATGACCTCCGTATGCCATGGCCCAACGTAGGCCGCGGGTGGCCTTGACAAGCCACTCTCTCGCAAGAACCTACCTCCCTCGACATTGCCTTTCCCTTGTCAATGGCAGCCACGACCTTCACCATGGTGCCTGTGGTGCTCTTGCCCTTGGCCACGGGAGCGATGTTGTGGCATGGCCTAACCCCACACAACACAAGCTCCGTTGCCATGCCCTTGTCGATGGTGGCCAAGCTATGGCCTTGGCCACTGCACATGCATTGTGGATGGGTAAGCTAACCTCCTTTTGCCATGCACGGACGCTGGCAGCAACCCCTTGCCCAGTGCCCACCACCCAGCGCGAGGGGCTAACCTCATTTTGGCAAAGAAGGCCATTTTGCGCGGCCACGGTGCCTCTTGGGGCCTTGCCAGCTCGGCCACGGTGCCCAACACCCAGCGCGAGGGGCTAACCTCGTTTTGCCAAGGAAGGCCGTTTTGCGCGCCCACGGCCTAGCCAGCTCGGCCACGGTGCCTCTTGGGGCCTTGCCAGCGGCGCCCGTGCCCACCACCCAGCGCGAGGGGCTAACCTCGTTTTGCAAAGGAAGGCCGTTTTGCGCGGCCACAGCCTTGCCAGGGCGCGCTGGCCTCGGCCGCGGCACGCCATGGCCTTGCCCGCCCTGCTTGCCTCGCATGCCTTGGCCGCTCGCGCACCAGCCATGCCCGCACTGCTTGCCAGCGTGCGGGTGCCTTAGAGGGACTAAGGCCTCTTAGGGCCTTGGCCGCTCGCGCACCAGCCATGCCGGCACCGCTTGCCTTCGCGCGCTAGCCATGCCGCACTGCTTGCCTCGCATGCCTTGGCCGCTCGCGCACCAGCCATGCCGGCACCGCTTGCCAGCGTGCGGGCGCCTTAGAGGGACCAAGCCCTCTTAGGGCCTTGGCCGCTCGCGCACCAGCCATGCCGGCACCGCTTGCCTTCGCGCGCTAGCCATGCCGCACTGCTTGCCTCGCATGCCTTGGCCGCTCGCGCACCAGCCATGCCGGCACCGCTTGCCTTGTCCCCGCGCGCGCTGGCCTTGGCCGCTCGAGCACCCCCTCCCTGCCTTGCGCGCCCGCAGTGGGAGGGGAGGTTTGAGGTTTGAGGGGGCACAAGGAGAGCCCCCCAAACCTCGAGCCTCTGCTCCCTCTGGAGTTAAATGGGCAGAGAAGGGGGTGTTGGGGCGAGCGAGTGAGTGAGTGAGTGTAAGTCACAGAAAGGGGGGGAGGGACGAATCGAAGCGACGCAGGGCTGAATCTCAGTGGATCGTGGCAGCAAGGCCACTCTGCCACTTACAATACCCCGTCGCGTATTTAAGTCGTCTGCAAAGGATTCTACCCGCCGCTCGGTGGAAATCGTACTTCAGGGCGGCCAGCGCGGCTCGTCCGCCGCGCGGGCTGCGCCCACGACACGTGCCTCTGGGGGCCGGATGGCCCCTACTGCGGGTCGGCAAACGGGCGGCGGGCGCACGCGTCGCTTCTAGCCCGGATTCTGACTTAGAGGCGTTCAGTCATAATCCAGCGCACGGTAGCTTCGCGCCACTGGCTTTTCAACCAAGCGCGATGACCAATTGTGCGAATCAACGGTTCCTCTCGTACTAGGTTGAATTACTATTGCGA
>JAKISB010000025.1:0-2500 GCA_028551475.1 Casuarina equisetifolia
GCTGCTCGCGGCGTGTGCGTGCTCCGTGACGCGAGGAGAGCCAGCAAAAGGGGCAACCCCGGGGCAGCAGGCGCCCGGGGCACGATGAGAAGGATGGGGTCGCGCACACCGCGCGTTTCAAAGTATGATGTTGATGCGGATGCGGAACACCCCGGGCGCGAAGGACGCCCGGGGCGCGAGAGAGAGGGCGTGGCGACCCCCCGCGCCTTCAGAGTCTTAGAGCGGCTGCTCGCAGCGTGTGCGTGCTCCGTGACACGGTTAGCGCCAGACGAGTGGCGCACCCCGTGCGTTCAGAGACCTGCAGTGGCTGCTCGCGGCGTGTGCATGCTCCGTGACGCGGGGAGAGCCAGCGAAAGGGGCAACCCCGGGGAAGCAGGCGCCCGGGGCACGACGATGAGGTTGGGAAAGGCTAGTCGCTTTTTTGGTTTTCGTTGCCAGGGCGCTGGCTCGCCAGAGGGACATCGCGTTAGAGGGACGGGAGGGGGCGTTGCGTCCCCAGCCTGCGGGACGCACCTTGTTGCCAGGGCGCTGGCTCGCCAGAGGGACATCGCGTGAGAGGGACGGGGGGGCGGTGCGTCCCCAGCCTGCGGGACGCACCTTGTTGCCAGGGCGCTGGCTCGCCAGAGGGACATCGAGAGAGAGGGACAGACCCCCTTGCGGGGGATGGGCGCGGCAGGAGCAGCACGCTAGCAGCGGCACGGTTGAACGTGCGCCGGCGCCGGCGAACGGCGAACGGCAAACGGCAAACGGCAAACGGATCATGATAGGAGGCGTGCCCCCCCCTGCGGCACGCCCATGCCAGGGGGGTCACTGCGCGCATGCCCAGTGCCGACCCTGGCTCGACCAACTCGCCCCCCCTAAAGAGCTCTTAAGTCTAAATCCCTTCCGGCACCAGGAAACATCAATATGTCTGAGGAGGTAGCAGCCCTTTTTTTGACGAAATACTTGGAATTTTCGCGTGATTTTTTGTACACAAACTCAGAAAAATGAGACGATTCCAACGCCACAAGTTTCATAATTTTTGGACGCGTAATTTAATTTTTATGATTTTCTAAAGCCGTAACCTTGGAAAAATCCTAGAAAATGGAAAATGGGTCCAAATATGGATCCGCTTGTTTTGGAACCTCCAGAATGTCTTATAATGAATTTAGGAACCAAAAAAAGGCGATTGGCACGGTGAAAATCTGAGGTTATCCGAGGACAAACGATCCTGGGGCAACCCCCGCGCGCTGGCACGGCCCTGCGCGCACAGCGCCCCGCGCTGGCACGCTGGCACGGCCCTGCGCGCACAGCGCCCCGCGCTGGCACGCTGGCACGGCCCTGCGCGCACAGCGCCCCGCGCTGGCACGCTGGCACGGCCCTGCGCGCACAGCGCCCCGCGCTGGCACGCTGGCACGGCCCTGCGCGCACAGCGCCCCGCGCTGGCACGCTGGCACGGCCCTGCGCGCACAGCGCCCCGCGCTGGCACGCTGGCACGGCCCTGCGCGCACAGCGCCCCGCGCTGGCACGCTGGCACGGCCCTGCGCGCACCCCCGCCCGCGCTGGCACGCTGGCACGGCCCTGCGCGCACCCCCGCCCGCGCTGGCACGGCCTTGGGCGCCCACATTGGCCTTGCCCGTGGCCACCTCCGAGTTTTGGCACCAATTTTTGTACGGTCCCTCAGAAGAATCTGGGGACTCCAGTGCAGCCACCCTCGTGTTCATTTGACCATTATTTATTTTTTTTTAATTTTTTTAATCCTAAAAAATTCAAAAAATCATGATAAATTGGAAATGGCTCCAAATCATGTCGCACTCGTTTTGGCACCTCCCAAATATCATGGATTGATTTTGGGAGCCAAATTTGGGTGTTTGGCACATGAAAAATCAATACTTGAGGGGAGACCAAGTGAATTCGATTCCACTAGTGTGGGGGTGACGAGGGTGTGCCGCAAGGCACCCGTGGCCTTGCCGCTAGCGTCCCCAACCCAAACCCCCCAAGGCACTGCCATCACCTTCCCCAAGCCACACCATGGCCTTGTCAAAGCCTCCGAGGCGGCACGCCACATAACTTGCCCCGCATGACCTCCGTATGCCATGGCCCAACGTAGGCCGCGGGTGGCCTTGACAAGCCACTCTCTCGCAAGAACCTACCTCCCTCGACATTGCCTTTCCCTTGTCAATGGCAGCCACGACCTTCACCATGGTGCCTGTGGTGCTCTTGCCAATGGCCTTGCCCTTGGCCACGGGAGCGATGTTGTGGCATGGCCTAACCCCACACAACACAAGCTCCGTTGCCATGCCCTTGTCGATGGTGGCCAAGCTATGGCCTTGGCCACTGCACATGCATTGTGGATGGGTAAGCTAACCTCCTTTTGCCATGCACGGACGCTGGCAGCAACCCCTTGCCCAGTGCCCACCACCCAGCGCGAGGGGCTAACCTCATTTTGGCAAAGAAGGCCATTTTGCGCGGCCACGGTGCCCAACACCCAGCGCGAGGGGCTAACCTCGTTTTGCCAAGG
>JAKISB010000026.1:10000-12500 GCA_028551475.1 Casuarina equisetifolia
TGCTTGGCAGCCCCCCGCGCCTTCGGAGTCTTAGCGCGGCTGCTCGCAGCGTGTGCGTGCTCCGTGACACGGTTAGCGCCAGACGAGTGGCGCACCCCGTGCGTTCAGAGACATGCAGTGGCTGCTCGCGGCGTGTGCGTGCTCCGTGACGCGAGGAGAGCCAGCAAAAGGGGCAACCCCGGGGCAGCAGGCGCCCGGGGCACGATGAGAAGGATGGGGTCGCGCACACCGCGCGTTTCAAAGTATGATGTTGATGCGGATGCGGAACACCCCGGGCGCGAAGGACGCCCGGGGCGCGAGAGAGAGGGCGTGGCGACCCCCCGCGCCTTCAGAGTCTTAGAGCGGCTGCTCGCAGCGTGTGCGTGCTCCGTGACACGGTTAGCGCCAGACGAGTGGCGCACCCCGTGCGTTCAGAGACCTGCAGTGGCTGCTCGCGGCGTGTGCATGCTCCGTGACGCGGGGAGAGCCAGCGAAAGGGGCAACCCCGGGGAAGCAGGCGCCCGGGGCACGACGATGAGGTTGGGAAAGGCTAGTCGCTTTTTTGGTTTTCGTTGCCAGGGCGCTGGCTCGCCAGAGGGACATCGCGTTAGAGGGACGGGAGGGGGCGTTGCGTCCCCAGCCTGCGGGACGCACCTTGTTGCCAGGGCGCTGGCTCGCCAGAGGGACATCGCGTGAGAGGGACGGGGGGGCGGTGCGTCCCCAGCCTGCGGGACGCACCTTGTTGCCAGGGCGCTGGCTCGCCAGAGGGACATCGAGAGAGAGGGACAGACCCCCTTGCGGGGGATGGGCGCGGCAGGAGCAGCACGCTAGCAGCGGCACGGTTGAACGTGCGCCGGCGCCGGCGAACGGCGAACGGCAAACGGCAAACGGCAAACGGATCATGATAGGAGGCGTGCCCCCCCCTGCGGCACGCCCATGCCAGGGGGGTCACTGCGCGCATGCCCAGTGCCGACCCTGGCTCGACCAACTCGCCCCCCCTAAAGAGCTCTTAAGTCTAAATCCCTTCCGGCACCAGGAAACATCAATATGTCTGAGGAGGTAGCAGCCCTTTTTTTGACGAAATACTTGGAATTTTCGCGTGATTTTTTGTACACAAACTCAGAAAAATGAGACGATTCCAACGCCACAAGTTTCATAATTTTTGGACGCGTAATTTAATTTTTATGATTTTCTAAAGCCGTAACCTTGGAAAAATCCTAGAAAATGGAAAATGGGTCCAAATATGGATCCGCTTGTTTTGGAACCTCCAGAATGTCTTATAATGAATTTAGGAACCAAAAAAAGGCGATTGGCACGGTGAAAATCTGAGGTTATCCGAGGACAAACGATCCTGGGGCAACCCCCGCGCGCTGGCACGGCCCTGCGCGCACAGCGCCCCGCGCTGGCACGCTGGCACGGCCCTGCGCGCACAGCGCCCCGCGCTGGCACGCTGGCACGGCCCTGCGCGCACAGCGCCCCGCGCTGGCACGCTGGCACGGCCCTGCGCGCACAGCGCCCCGCGCTGGCACGCTGGCACGGCCCTGCGCGCACAGCGCCCCGCGCTGGCACGCTGGCACGGCCCTGCGCGCACAGCGCCCCGCGCTGGCACGCTGGCACGGCCCTGCGCGCACAGCGCCCCGCGCTGGCACGCTGGCACGGCCCTGCGCGCACAGCGCCCCGCGCTGGCACGCTGGCACGGCCCTGCGCGCACCCCGCCCGCGCTGGCACGCTGGCACGGCCCTGCGCGCACCCCCGCCCGCGCTGGCACGGCCTTGGGCGCCCACATTGGCCTTGCCCGTGGCCACCTCCGAGTTTTGGCACCAATTTTTGTACGGTCCCTCAGAAGAATCTGGGGACTCCAGTGCAGCCACCCTCGTGTTCATTTGACCATTATTTATTTTTTTTTAATTTTTTTAATCCTAAAAAATTCAAAAAATCATGATAAATTGGAAATGGCTCCAAATCATGTCGCACTCGTTTTGGCACCTCCCAAATATCATGGATTGATTTTGGGAGCCAAATTTGGGTGTTTGGCACATGAAAAATCAATACTTGAGGGGAGACCAAGTGAATTCGATTCCACTAGTGTGGGGGTGACGAGGGTGTGCCGCAAGGCACCCGTGGCCTTGCCGCTAGCGTCCCCAACCCAAACCCCCCAAGGCACTGCCATCACCTTCCCCAAGCCACACCATGGCCTTGTCAAAGCCTCCGAGGCGGCACGCCACATAACTTGCCCCGCATGACCTCCGTATGCCATGGCCCAACGTAGGCCGCGGGTGGCCTTGACAAGCCACTCTCTCGCAAGAACCTACCTCCCTCGACATTGCCTTTCCCTTGTCAATGGCAGCCACGACCTTCACCATGGTGCCTGTGGTGCTCTTGCCAATGGCCTTGCCCTTGGCCACGGGAGCGATGTTGTGGCATGGCCTAACCCCACACAACACAAGCTCCGTTGCCATGCCCTTGTCGATGGTGGCCAAGCTATGGCCTTGGCCACTGCACATGCATTGTGGATGGGTAA
>JAKISB010000028.1:2500-5000 GCA_028551475.1 Casuarina equisetifolia
CAAAATGGCCTTCTTTGCCAAAATGAGGTTAGCCCCTCGCGCTGGGTGGTGGGCACTGGGCAAGGGGTTGCTGCCAGCGTCCGTGCATGGCAAAAGGAGGTTAGCTTACCCATCCACAATGCATGTGCAGTGGCCAAGGCCATAGCTTGGCCACCATCGACAAGGGCATGGCAACGGAGCTTGTGTTGTGTGGGGTTAGGCCATGCCACAACATCGCTCCCGTGGCCAAGGGCAAGGCCATTGGCAAGAGCACCACAGGCACCATGGTGAAGGTCGTGGCTGCCATTGACAAGGGAAAGGCAATGTCGAGGGAGGTAGGTTCTTGCGAGAGAGTGGCTTGTCAAGGCCACCCGCGGCCTACGTTGGGCCATGGCATACGGAGGTCATGCGGGGCAAGTTATGTGGCGTGCCGCCTCGGAGGCTTTGACAAGGCCATGGTGTGGCTTGGGGAAGGTGATGGCAGTGCCTTGGGGGGTTTGGGTTGGGGACGCTAGCGGCAAGGCCACGGGTGCCTTGCGGCACACCCTCGTCACCCCCACACTAGTGGAATCGAATTCACTTGGTCTCCCCTCAAGTATTGATTTTTCATGTGCCAAACACCCAAATTTGGCTCCCAAAATCAATCCATGATATTTGGGAGGTGCCAAAACGAGTGCGACATGATTTGGAGCCATTTCCAATTTATCATGATTTTTTGAATTTTTTAGGATTAAAAAAATTAAAAAAAAATAAATAATGGTCAAATGAACACGAGGGTGGCTGCACTGGAGTCCCCAGATTCTTCTGAGGGACCGTACAAAAATTGGTGCCAAAACTCGGAGGTGGCCACGGGCAAGGCCAATGTGGGCGCCCAAGGCCGTGCCAGCGCGGGCGGGGGTGCGCGCAGGGCCGTGCCAGCGTGCCAGCGCGGGCGGGGGTGCGCGCAGGGCCGTGCCAGCGTGCCAGCGCGGGGCGCTGTGCGCGCAGGGCCGTGCCAGCGTGCCAGCGCGGGGCGCTGTGCGCGCAGGGCCGTGCCAGCGTGCCAGCGCGGGGCGCTGTGCGCGCAGGGCCGTGCCAGCGTGCCAGCGCGGGGCGCTGTGCGCGCAGGGCCGTGCCAGCGTGCCAGCGCGGGGCGCTGTGCGCGCAGGGCCGTGCCAGCGTGCCAGCGCGGGGCGCTGTGCGCGCAGGGCCGTGCCAGCGTGCCAGCGCGGGGCGCTGTGCGCGCAGGGCCGTGCCAGCGCGCGGGGGTTGCCCCAGGATCGTTTGTCCTCGGATAACCTCAGATTTTCACCGTGCCAATCGCCTTTTTTTGGTTCCTAAATTCATTATAAGACATTCTGGAGGTTCCAAAACAAGCGGATCCATATTTGGACCCATTTTCCATTTTCTAGGATTTTTCCAAGGTTACGGCTTTAGAAAATCATAAAAATTAAATTACGCGTCCAAAAATTATGAAACTTGTGGCGTTGGAATCGTCTCATTTTTCTGAGTTTGTGTACAAAAAATCACGCGAAAATTCCAAGTATTTCGTCAAAAAAAGGGCTGCTACCTCCTCAGACATATTGATGTTTCCTGGTGCCGGAAGGGATTTAGACTTAAGAGCTCTTTAGGGGGGGCGAGTTGGTCGAGCCAGGGTCGGCACTGGGCATGCGCGCAGTGACCCCCCTGGCATGGGCGTGCCGCAGGGGGGGGCACGCCTCCTATCATGATCCGTTTGCCGTTTGCCGTTTGCCGTTCGCCGTTCGCCGGCGCCGGCGCACGTTCAACCGTGCCGCTGCTAGCGTGCTGCTCCTGCCGCGCCCATCCCCCGCAAGGGGGTCTGTCCCTCTCTCTCGATGTCCCTCTGGCGAGCCAGCGCCCTGGCAACAAGGTGCGTCCCGCAGGCTGGGGACGCACCGCCCCCCCGTCCCTCTCACGCGATGTCCCTCTGGCGAGCCAGCGCCCTGGCAACAAGGTGCGTCCCGCAGGCTGGGGACGCAACGCCCCCTCCCGTCCCTCTAACGCGATGTCCCTCTGGCGAGCCAGCGCCCTGGCAACGAAAACCAAAAAAGCGACTAGCCTTTCCCAACCTCATCGTCGTGCCCCGGGCGCCTGCTTCCCCGGGGTTGCCCCTTTCGCTGGCTCTCCCCGCGTCACGGAGCATGCACACGCCGCGAGCAGCCACTGCAGGTCTCTGAACGCACGGGGTGCGCCACTCGTCTGGCGCTAACCGTGTCACGGAGCACGCACACGCTGCGAGCAGCCGCTCTAAGACTCTGAAGGCGCGGGGGGTCGCCACGCCCTCTCTCTCGCGCCCCGGGCGTCCTTCGCGCCCGGGGTGTTCCGCATCCGCATCAACATCATACTTTGAAACGCGCGGTGTGCGCGACCCCATCCTTCTCATCGTGCCCCGGGCGCCTGCTGCCCCGGGGTTGCCCCTTTTGCTGGCTCTCCTCGCGTCACGGAGCACGCACACGCCGCGAGCAGCCACTGCATGTCTCTGAACGCACGGGGTGCGCCACTCGTCTGGCGCTAACCGTGT
>JAKISB010000011.1:0-100060 GCA_028551475.1 Casuarina equisetifolia
GAATAAGAAAGCAAACAGGTGAAGGGGGAAGCCAGGCAAGCACCTTCTTCTGTAAAAAATCTCGACAGAAAACAGGCAGTGTCTATCTTGCACCTTGTGACAAGGTGATTAAGGTGTTCCTTGAAAACATGCTTAAACTTAGAAGTGGCAAAAAAAATAAACAGATCTTGAAGCCAGCCAACCCATTTATCATTAGCATCCTGCAAGACAAAAAAATTTATATTCAGCAAAAATGGGATCAAAATTAAGCTACATATCAATGAACATCCACCAGAGTAGTCTTAGATGATAATATAAATAGACAAGCAAGGAAAGAAGTATCACTAACCAACATGTCATCCCCAGACAATAGCTCCAGTAATCTCCAAAATATGCAAATAAGGATGTTGGCATTTAATGTTCTAAGATCAGCATCAAATAGTTGTTCAAAGAATCTTTTGCAATTCCAATTCAGCATTTCCAAATTGAACTGTTAGCCAAATAGCAAAGAGAGACATCACACAACTGGAAAAAAGAAAAGAAGGCCTTCAAATCATGAAGATAATCAAAGAGATATTTCTCCTCCTTACCTCTTCCACAGAAACATCACCAGCAGACTCCAAACCTTCCCACTCCCCTTTTAGCATTGGATAGACGGCTTCAAACAGTGCTGAAAATTGACCATTTTCTAACAAACAAGAAGATTCACACTCAGTACCCCAGCATTACAAGGGAAAAGACCAGAAGCAGTGTGGGTTAAGAAGAATAGGTAGATCTTGACCAGAGAAAAAGTCCAGTCTCACGAAGTTGAGTGAGACAGGCATCCGTCCATTGTTGGATAATGAAGTAAGCAACACAAACGAGACATAAAGCTGTGAAATACCACAGCACAATGGAAACAAGCAATAGTTCAGGACAATTAACGAAAGAGAAATTCTTTAAGGTCATCTGAATCATAGCAAGTAATGATATTACATCTTCCCAGGAATTAGAAAGGACAATTTTGTACGATCAGGGCCACATGTCTGGAAATGTGGTCCTCAATCTTCATGCAGTACATTTAGAGTAAGAAAGAATTAACAAAGATATTCAACTTCTAATGTCTAAGTTGAAACCTCTCTGTGCGAATGCTTTCAGACAGTACATGACTATATTGAGCAGACAACATCTAGGATTGAGCTTTTTTCTTGCCTTAGTAAGAAATAAATACTTTAATAAGGATAAGAATAAGTTAAGCATACAGAAAGTTTAAATCTGGAATAGCGAGGAGGAAAATCTTTATCCACATCTAAACTTATATATATATATATTATGATGACACTAACAATTAGAGGACCTTAGAAGTAAAGACACCACCAAATCTTGGTTACGCTCTAAACCACTGAACATCTCAAAATTACGTTTCCAATAAAAAATCCACATCTAAACATTCCAGAACAGATGCGTAACTCAAATTGCAATCAAATACCTATACAAAAAGTTAGCACCTTTGCAACTATACTAGGCATCACTCACATATGCAGAAAAGGAGTTAGCACCAATGACCACTGATATATAACTACCTTTCAACAGAGTAACAAATGGTATTGCATAGCACTTCCCCCTTACAGATCAGCACCAATCAACAGTCATTCAGCCTCTACCTAGCATTATGGATTATTAACCAAATTCTTTTCTAAGAACATCACCAACTCGTCATCCCCCACCTCGTCTTATAATAAGACCTACCTACCATTCTTCATCATATGCACCAGATTTTATCCCCTTAACCTAATGGAAGCTAGAGAATCGTGAATCAAACAAAATCAGTGACTCTAGCTTACAATCTGGAAGAGCATGTGCAAGGCAAACACTAAAATATCCTCCAACACCCATCTAACAAGAAACATCAACTCTCAGTTGGTGAGTATGGCAACAGGTCCTCCAGTGTTGCGTGAAAGCACCAAATATCACATAAAAACTCCTTTTACATGACTCCAGCCATCTCCATGTTTCACACCAACATCACACCTTTGCAAGTAATTTCATTCATCACCAAAAAACCATATGCATCTTTCCCAAAAAGCTTCACTGGAGTGGCCAATTATCCAGCACCTACGTTTCTTTCTAGACTCAAAAGGGGAAAACACCATTTTTGGACATGTATAAACCTTGTCAACCGACCCTCAAACAGAGAGTCCACAGTGATACCAACAAATTAGCAGCAGAAACAGAATTGTCTAACAAAGAATCCCCTCATAGTTTTCCCAACAAATTAGCAGCTGGAACAGGAATCACCTAACAGAAACACAAAATAAGTGGTAAGTTAGGCAATGTTTCCACCTTTAGGCATATACAGCTTCTTGTTATGAACAGGATCCACACAATAACATTAACAGAAAATACAGCTTCTACGGAAGGCTGTCACCATCCATTACACAGTTTCTATGGGAGACTGTCACCATGCATAACACAGCTTCTATGGGAGGCTGTCATCAATATCGGCATCATATAGGGACACCAGACCCAGGAGTGATCTCCAAGACATTCAACAACCAAAGATACCTTTTAACTCACCTCCACCCCTATTTATAGTCAACCCATGGGCTTGGGCTGAAGCCCGTGACATTTCTTCTGCTTACAATAACACACACTTCATATTTAAGCCATAGAATTTAGACACAGCAACCCATGACCTTGGTGAGTATCTCCAAAGAATAAGAATGTTGAAAATACAAGCATAACTCCAGGTTTCTAATTTTATGTTTAACTGGATCTAATGCAAATCCACAGGCAAAGACCAAATTTCTCGACCTTAATCTTTTAGTTCTCAAAAGAAGAATGAAAGACAGAGATAGCTGAAAAAGTTGACATATCATGGTGACTAACATGAATCCCTTCTCATTCTCAGTGTTCAGAACATCCACTAAATGTTACAAAAGAAATGTGGCAATAGGTGTTCAGAAAGAAAATAAATATATGGAATGTTTTATTAAAAGTAAGGAGAGAACATGCTACCATGAATCATAAATGAGTGCATCAGCATCAAAAAGAAATGTGCCTTTGACAACTCAAAATCATCACTACTCTTGATGAACCATGCCATATATTCTTCAGGGCGCATCAGAAAAGTCTCTGCCAAACTACCAATTGTCTTCATGTTAATTGAAGAAATATTGCTAGCAGGCAATGTCTGCAACACATGAAACTTTATAAGATATAACAATCACAGTTTCCAAGTATGGGAAAAGAAGTAAATGAAGTAAAATAGTGACACTGGTCATTCCTTGACACCAGCCTAACCAGTTCCAGGCCAGTTCCAGTCTTTGGTTGGGAGGCTGGGTCAAGCTAAGTAAGAAAGGAAATATAAAATCAAATGTGTAGATAAGGAATATTATTATGCATACATCATTAGAATGAACATAATTTAAAGTCCTAGTCATCTCATCAAGCCTTAGTTCATGAGGTTGTTGGTAAATTTTCCTCTCCGCAATAATATAAAGGCCAATGTCTTACGTCAAATTCCTGAACCATTTAGTGTTTCATCAGATGGATTGCCAATCATAAATCACTCTACAAAGTCATAACATTGCCACAATATACTGCTGCTTCTAGCTTTTAACTTCCCCACATTTATAATCCCCAAGTATGTAGTCCACTTCCGGCAAAAATAATAAGTCAAAACATGGCATTTAATATGTTGCTTGTCACTCAGGAATCAAAAAAATAAAGCCCATGTTTATAAACCTGAAGGAAAAACAAGTGGAAGGGAAAAACTCTTTGCTCAATAGGTCCAACCAACATTATAGTTATACAGCTATCTACAGAAATTAAGCAGTATTTGCCACAGTAGCATTGGAATGGTCAAAAAGCCGGTGAGAAACAAATCTACAAAAGGATATGCAGGACTCTTCATCTGATTGGAGTTGGATGTCAAAGAACTTATGACCACCAAGTCCAACACCCGTTTCAATTCTGAAAAACATGGCAATCTTTATTGACATAAGACTTCAAAATAAAGCCAGACTTGGTGTGTCCTTGCTGTGGAGACTGTAATACAGCAGCTTGGTATATAATTCTATTTCATTCATTGATACATACAGAAGTTTCTAAACTGTCTCAGACTCACACTCTCAAACTGGTTTGTCTTCTTCACTCTTAAATCCTTTTGTGCAGACAGAATGACAAATAATATATGACAGAAACACCATACAAGCACACAGACATAGAGAAACCCCCCCATATTTCACCCACCACCTTTTCAGCTGTTGTCAACACAAAAGTAAACATACAGATACAGAAAGTTAAGTCATATTTTCACTTGTTTGATTAAATCCAAGAGTAGCAAGGATATCAATGTTACCTATCAAAAGCTACGCCTGGAGTTTGGTGAAATAATAAGCAGAATAATATATAATGGAGCAAGCAGAATGTCACAAGGTGATAATTTACCATTTCTATCCTTGAGACACCAGCAAGATTCTGGTAAAGTGGCCACTTAAGTTCCTTGGCTAGCTGCAAAGCTTCTAAATTCAACCTTTGTGTCTGAAAGTGGCAACATCCAAAAATCAGAACACCAATACTAATCAAACAGAAATATACAAAAGAAAATGCTTCATTGAAGCCATTAGAGAGGCATTAGAGACAAAAGAACAAATAACCTTTGGTAGAATTAAGAGTAAAGGAAATAGCATGGCAGAAAATGTTCCCCAATAGTCATCGTCATGATGTAAGTTTGAATTGGCATTCTTCAGACATGCAACAGCAACATCAATCGCTAGATTAGTTTTAACTGATGAACCTGCAAATAGTAACAGAATGCAAAATGAAACATGTGGCTTTGTGAGGAGCAAGGCAAAGACTAAGAAATTAGATTAGTTTTCTTTTTTATGTTTTTGGGTTTCACATCAACCATCTCCTCGATGCTCTAATTTAAGAATGAATAAATTCAATACAAAAGTAATATCATAAGCTCCTTAGATACTACTGAAGAAACTTCACCAACCAAAGGACTACAAATCTATGAATTTTGTTACATAAATATAGCATATCCTTACTGTATAGCCCTATTGCTTACAGAAATTTATTCTTGATGTTGTGGATGCATAGATCCAAATTTTCCAATACACAACTACAATGCATAGATTCAATTGACCTTAAAGACATCCCATTACAACAAAAACTCTCTGGCCCAAAATCCACAATAATTTCTTTCTTTGGGAGAAACGACTGCAACATGCGCTGACTTCTAATTCATTTATTATCTGCTGTCCTACACTTTATTGTTCCTTTAATCCTCTAATCCTCTAATCCTCTATGCTTCCCTTGTCAATTTTTTTTTCCCTCCAATAGAGAAACGAATATGCGGGTCTGAAAGAAAACAACTTTAGTCATAAGAACTGACAATCCCTTAGAGAAACAAGAAATGATTTGCCAGCTCCCTGAAGCCACATTAATAGAAATTTAGAGTTGATGTTAGACAGGCTTCTAAAGCAGGCTATCTATAATTCAAGTTTTGAAATACAAGTGAGAGGATTAACTAGGGATGACAGCACACTTTCACACATGAGAAAA
Organism: Casuarina equisetifolia; assembly: GCA_028551475.1. Lineage (NCBI taxonomy): Eukaryota > Viridiplantae > Streptophyta > Magnoliopsida > Fagales > Casuarinaceae > Casuarina > Casuarina equisetifolia. The sequence goes on from JAKISB010000011.1 coordinate 5,533, forward strand.
GATATCATAAACCCCATCTGAACAAATATGAGTCAGAATATAATAAGCCATCTAGGAAATTCAAGAAAAACTAGCATCAGAAAATGCTTTACTCCTTTGTTAACCATTAGATAAACGTAAGACAGTGCCCATTAACAATATGGCACTGAAACCCAACATTTGAATGAAAAATGAATCATATGGCCTTCATTCTAGCAGGATACTAGAACTAAGTTACTGCACTGACCAGGATAGTGGAACATAGATAGAGTTAAGGCCAAAGCATTTACTACTCACTTGAAATTATAATGCTGATGCATCTCTTAAGCACACGATGCAACTCTTTAAGAAGATCAGAAGAACTTATCATATCAGACAATGCATCAACAGATAGAGCTGCCCGAACCACAGTTAGATCATAATCATGAAGCTGCCGTAATAGTGTATCCTGAATATTTACAAGACCCTGGTTTCACAGGAGAAAAGAAAATTATGAGTAAGGCCAGAAGATCTGGAATCTCGGCTCCACTTAAACATTGCAATTGGCAATATTTTTTTGCATGCAAGTTCCACCTCCCTTGCTGTATGCCTTCACTCTTTGAAAATGGGAAATAAATGCACAAATAAACATGTATCTGTGTCCATTAAACTGAATACAACCTGTGGATCAACGGCCTTGGCTTTCAAAGTATCAGACTTTAAAGACGAAAGTGCAGCGCATCGAACAGCAGCCTGTAAATATTACAAAAGCAATATAAGGCTTGAGCAAATGATGCCAGGAAAAAGGAAAATTCCAACCAAAAAAAAAAAAAGCACGGGCATAAGCAACTAGTACAAATAACCAACAGCAGAACAGACTGAATTCAGCAATACCTTCGGATGATGTAATCCAAACCAAATTTTTGAATCTGCTAGACCTACTGACATATCCAAATTTGTATCCAGAATCTTCCCTAGTATCTCATATGTTGAATCCCCCTTATTATATGGTGATTTATTATCCTATTAAAAGAGGTCCAACGTCAAAGATTTGGAACAACAAACAGAGAATAGGGAGATCAGAAACAGAGACAATGATAAGCTGATCAACAAACCTCAAGGAACTTGCGAACTGCCTCAGGTAGTTCAGATGGATAACACCTGTTCACAACCACCAAAATCTTCTTGGCCCACCTTCCTAATTAAGAAGAAAAAAGAAAAAATAAATTGTGGTTACAACCAGGAGACAACCCCCTAAAGATGGTAGTAGCTAACTTTAAGCATTCGGAGAAGTGGCTAATCTCAGATGAACAAGGGTTGAAGGTAGGATGCACCCACCAAAAAGACATTATATTATATGGTAGAAAACCCGGGCATTTCCAAAATGAAAAGAAGAATATTAAACCTGTGATGTAAAAGCAAGAAAAAAAATAAGGTTGTTATTATCATACCACATTCAGATGCCACTGAATTGTCAATTTGTTGTGACAATTTCATGCAGGATGATAGCACCCTACTGACCAGATGGAAAACTAATTCCTTCAAAGGAACTGTCTCTATTATCGAAACCAAAGCACGATGGCTTAGTTCATCAGAAGAACTGCAAATGAAATGATCATCAGTTACAAATGCTGAATAAGAGAAGTTGGGTCTACATGGATAATATCAAATGATGATCAATTCCCCACCTGCAGTTAACAAGGGTTTCCAAAAGCAAGGAAAGGAATCTATCAACATTGTATTCCTTGGAAAGTCCCATAAGCATCACAGCTAGATTCCTACAAATGGGGAGCATAAAGGAATGTTATAGAGAAGAGAGAGGTCGGGGGGGGGGGGGGGGGGGCATGTGGGGTGGGTGGGCATGGGGAATTAAAAAAAAAAGAAGCCAAAAACAGCCAATACATTGACTTATTTCATATCCCCAAACATGTTTAAAACAGGAAAGACTACCTATTATCCTTCAAAGCCTCCAAAGCCTTCTTTGGGAACACATCTACAGATTGCATCTGACAGAATTTGTAAACAAATTAAATTAAGGCGAGAACTCAAAGAGTAAAAAGAAAAGAACTAGTTCAATTGATTTCTGAGAAATAACAGAGAACTCTAGGACAAAAACATCAAAGTTCGCAGACTCCTCCACAAAAGGCACACTCACTTCCTATAACAGAGATACAACCAATAAAGGCACGTTCTCTCAAACTGTAAAACTACTTGGATGATGTTACACCATCCACAGAGAAACTGAAAATTATAAAGGAACATTTTTTTATATATATGTTTGCAGGGAATAAAATCTCCACTGGAAATTAGAAAAGGGAAAACTGCTCTGCTACCTCACCAACAAAGAACTGGCCAAACACACATGTTTTTTCCCCCTAAATTTCCACGAGTAGTTTCTAATTGCTAGATCCATTATGACCCAGTGTTCAAGACCTAGACATTCCTACAAGCCATGTGACCATGCTCAAAGTTGCTTAATTACAAGTTTTAAGGACAAATTAACAACTACACTCAGGAGTAGAAAAGTTCAAAAATCAATTTTCAGCCACTTGGCTATTACTCCAGTTCTCATAAAAACTCTCCTATTCCAACACCCAGCAACCATTCAAGATTTTCTCGTGATAACTGGAGGTAAATCTCAACAGGATTAGAAAAGCCATGGTAAATCCTATTTACTAAGGGCACCCCTAGGAGGTTGGGAATCAACCACCTTTTTGCTCCCACATAATTTAAATGAGGGACCTATCCTCTAAAAGAACAACATAATGAATGGATCTTAAACTGTAAAGGAAGTAACATACAAGAGGAGAGGCTGTAAGATTTGATTCCCACACAATTACTGTGACATAAACAGCACACAGTTAGGTAACTGTTATAGCTTATGCTCCTACCTATTATCTGTATATACCAAGATAGACATCCAGTCTAATAAGACTACTTAACAAAGAGATAATCAAAGTAAGCCCAAAGAGATATGTACCATGTATAGCAGAACACATCTTTGTTACCCTTGGATTATATCCACAAAAAGTCCTTGCAACTGTTATGTGGGATGCATCAAATAGCTACAAACTCAATATAAGGCATATGAGAGAGGGTTTTAAGCAATCATGAACTATATATCACGTTTAAAAATCCATTTGCAACAACATTATGATTGTCTGAAAATATTCAAAAGGCACTCAGACAGCAATGACGGTTATGTGAGACACATCAAATGGCTACCGAACTCAATATAAGGCATATAAAGGACAATTTTGAGCAATCATCAAATTGTAGATGACTCTTTAAAATGAATCTGCAAACATATTATGATTGTCTGAAAGTATCCAAAAAGTACTCAGAGAATGATAACAGAGAATATAAGTCTATCAGGCAGGACAATTTTGAGCGATTGTCTTCTGAGCTTATGCAACTGGATTTTTAACTGCCTATTAAAGAGATGGTACCTGAACAAGGTTGATCAAAGCCATAAGTGACAACCGAAGCCACTGAAAATCAGTTGACTCTTTAGCATCCAATTGAGCTATCTCAGCAATCGAACAAATTACACTTTTGACAAGTTTAGGGGACAAAGAAACTTTATTTGCCAGAAAACCAACAATCATTAGAGCACCAGCCTGCACATAAAAGAACATTTTTCAGTTAACACATGTTAACCTAGAGCCTCTACATCTTTTTTTCTTCTTTTTTTCCCCTGGTAAAAAGGATACTTAAACAGAGGGGGTTGCAATCAAAGGTGAACACATGAACTGTTCCCTTAGGTAATTATGCAGCTAAATTTGACAGTTGACCTGAAGAAGAGGAATATGTTTGCAACATGCAGACCAAAGCAGAGAAATATCAGTAGTAGTGAAAAAGTAATGCCATTGGTAGAACAGTAGGACTCTACATTACTTGCATCATTGAGAAAATGACAAGGGTTAAAAATGAACATTTTAGAGATGTGATCAAAAGCAGAAATAAAAACGGAGATAAACATAATATTAACCTTAAATGTGTGGCTGCATATTTTGGTGGCATAAAAACCCATCCATAACGGTAATACAGCTAAAAAACCTAACAGATAAATGGTAAAACAGAATTCCAATGCTCCAAGTCATTTTATTAGGAAATTAAAGAAGAAAGATAGTTTTGAGAGTCCCTAATTCCATTTAAGGACAATAACTTTTGAAATTACCTTATGATCCAATCCTCCTTTTGAGCTAGGCTGAAGTCCAGAAATTGCAAAAGGAAGGATTCTCTTCACAATATCATCATCAGGAGTTGTAACAGAAGCCAACACCTCGACAACAACTGCAGTGCAAAAGCTGATCGCAAGCCTTGAAGGCTGATATTTCTTAGCTGGTGATCCCTGTAGCATGGCAGTTCAAATATATGTCTCCATGGTTTAAAAATCCAATCACATCTTATATAAAGACTCACATAGTTGCATATTGCTTCCAAAACCCCCTTATCCCGAATACATTGCTGCACTATAACCTTTCTCGGTGGAGGTGCACCAGAGGTTTTGACAGCACCAAGGAAGTTCCATTTACTATTTCTACACAGCAAGGAGGTGAAAACATGAGATATTTGCTAACTTAATTAAATAGTTGTACTAAAGAATACACTGTGCAACAACTGTAAATTCCTAACCTCGTATCAATTAACTGCACTATTCGAACAAATGCATGGGTATCGTGGTACGGCAAAGCACATAAAATCAATTCCTCAAAATTGTAAACATGAGCCCTGCAGTTGCAGCACAGGCCACATCAGGACTACAAAATACATTAGTAGTAAAACTAGAATTAGGATGCAGCAGTTATAATTAAGGAAGTGCTTACTTGTATCTTCGTATCAAATATTCAAGCGTCTTTAGCGATGAAGGAAGTTGAAAATGACCTGATAACAAACGTAAGTACGAAGTAATTGAGGCATTAATACGATTGTTTTCATCTATGCCCATCAATTCTCTATCCAACTCTCTACTTTTATGACTAAACAAATCATTCTTGTAGTTTCTGAGACGCTCGTCTGTGCTCACAAGAACCTCCAAACCTGAAAAACCAAAACGAATAACCCAGCTTAATCATGATTATTTTTCGTCAGAAACCAAGACAACCAATAAAAAAAATAAAATAAAATAAATAATAATAATAATAATAATAATAATAATAATAATAATAATAATAATAATAACCCTCTGTTTTATAAATCCGATAAATTGAAAAAAAGTATTTTATTTTGTAGCTCAGATGATTTATCCACGCATTAATAAAATAAAAAAATAAAAAATAAATGAAAAATACCGAGTCTTGGGATAAAGGCTTTCCAATTCCTCAACCAACTCCAAATGAAATATTTCCACTAACCGAATAAGGTTATCCGCAAAAAGTACTTTTAGAAATATTTCCCAAGGACAAAGAGAAAAGAGGAGGAAAATTGGAGTAAAAGGAGGTGGACCTTGCAGCGCAATAGCCAGTATAGTATCGACGTCGACGTCGGCGGCCTCCTTGGGATCGAACAGAATGGAGGGGCGAGTGAAGGGCCTCTTGAGTGGCTGCGACTCTCCCTGGACGAGAGACTTGATTGTTTGCAACTGTGCAGCTATTGAGGTAGCCATGGATTTTCAGAAGAGGAAGAGGAAGAGGAAGAGGCAGAGGTCTTGCAGAGTAAGCGGGCTCCGCTTCTGTCCGAGGCTTAAACCCTAAGGTTAGTTAAGTCTTTGAACGGTGGGGGGTTTTGTTCGTTTTATAGGGGATTTTAAACCTCTCTTCGTTTTCTTTTCCTTTTTAATAGCTGTTTTCAGTCCCCTGTGTCGGTTCGCGCCGATTGCTACCCCGTTCCAACTATATTTTAATTTATTTTTTCATTATCAACATAAGTAAATACTTGAAATTTGGACATTGAAATTCCAGTTCAGAGCATTGGAAAAGACATGTCTCGCAATCTCAGTTATGAATCTAATCTTTAATCTCCCTTAGATGGAAGAATAGCGTATTACTCTCACTCTAAAGATCTCAATGTATGCTAATAAATTAACCATTAAATTTCCTCTTTAAACTTTGAATAACCTTTAAAGGCATCTCTTAGCAGCTTCTACGGTAATACCATGACATGGACACTTCTCAAAGCTCACCTAGTCGATCAACTCTTCTGCAGCTAGCTTTATATATTGGCACAATGCATAGACACTTTCTACAAAATCCGTAAAATTGCAATAATATAATTTAGGTCAAAAGTGCATCTTGATTCCTAATAGCATTCGTTCTCCATAAAACTACAAAAATAAAATAAAATTCGTTTCTTATACACATTGCCAAGGACGGGCAGACGTGCGGCAAAAATTATCGCTTTTCGGGCATATCTCATTTGCTATCGGTGAAATCTGCATCGATCACATCCCCATCAGCTCCCTTGCCCGATGATTCTGATGACCCAGATTCACCCCCAGGGGCAGGGCCAGCACCAGGACCGGCACCTGCTGCACCTGCACCAGGAGCACCTGGTTGGTTGTAAAGGGACTGACCAAGCTGCATCACCTCCTGATTAAGGGCTGCCATGGCGTCCTTGATGGCTTGGGTTGAACCCCCTGAAATCGCATCCTTCAGCTCTCCAAGTTTTGCCTCTACCTTTTCCTTCACTGGCCCGGGAACTTTGTCTCCCAACTCCTTCAGTTGCTTCTCTGTCTGGTAGACAACAGAATCAGCTTGGTTCTTTGTGTCAATGGCATCTCTCTTCTCCTTGTCCTCCTTCGCAAACTTCTCAGCTTCATTAACCATCCTCTGGACCTGCAGGTTTTGATACAATTTACATCAGTACCTGTTTTGCTATGAGCTAATACCACAAGAACCCAGAAAGATTCCATCTCAAACAGACTAATAAAATTAAAGCTCATTATGACATTTTGAATATCCAACCATATACCTCATCACTGGGCAAGGTGCTAGCACCTGTAATCGTGATATCTTGCTTCTTCCCTGTGCCCTTGTCAACCGCAGTAACCGAGAGGATACCATTGGCATCAATGTCAAATTTTACCTCAATTTGAGGAACCCCACGTGGTGCAGGTGGAATACCATCCAGACGGAAGCTGCCAAGAGATTTATTGTCCCTAACAAACTCCCGTTCTCCTTGAAGGACATTAATCTCAACACTCGTCTGCCCATCTGCAGCCGTGGAGAAAACTTCTGACTTGGAGGTTGGCAGAGTTGTATTTCTTGGAATTATCTTTGTCATCACACCTCCTAGGGTTTCTAGACCTAGTGACAGTGGTGAAACATCCAAGAGCACTATATCACTGACATCCCCAGACAAAACACCAGCCTACAAAAAGGCATCACAGAAATACCAGACAAAGAAAAACTAGTCAGGAAGTATCTGCAAGACCAAGCCTTGAACAGATGATTGCGTAAAGTCAAGTAGGATTTTAACATATTGCATCCAAACAATTATTGGAGGATTCATTAAGCAGGATAATAGACTTAAAATACCATATATGTGTAAAATAATTCAGGGACTTACCTGAACCGCAGCCCCTAGGGCAACAACTTCATCAGGATTAACCGTCACATTGGGATCCTTCCCAGTCAGTTTCTTCACAAGCTGCTGAACAGCTGGGATACGCGTTGATCCCCCGACAAGGATCACCTCATCTATATCTTTGAAGGAAAGTTTGGCATCCCTCAAGGAATTTTCAACTGGTGTTTTAAGCCTGAAAAATAGTTGCAAACATGATCAGTGGAACTGTAAAGCAACAAGAGAAATAACAATAAGTCTAATGAAAACCATTTCTAGCATCCATTCCCAACAACAGACTAAAATCAACATTAATAGGAAGACTGGGAGCAGTTTAGCTTTCAACTAACAAAAGAAATGATCAACAGTAATGAAGAAGAACGATACAACATATTTAAATTTTCAAATAAATAGTACCAACCTGTCAAGAAGGTCAGAACATAATTCCTCAAAGTTGGCCCTAGTGAGGGTGGTTTCAATGTGCTTGGGCCCATCTGCAGTGGCAGTAATGAATGGCAAACTGGAAAAAAGACAAGTTTAACATAACCAGTTAGATACACCCACTCATATTGGCAAATTGAGGTGGGGGGGGGGGGGGGGGGGGGGGGGTGTAATCAACAAATCCTACAGAAACAAGAAAATACCTGATATTTGTCTGGGTTAAAGATGACAGCTCCATCTTAGCTTTCTCAGCTGTCTCTGTTAGCCGCTGAAGAGCCTGTTTGTCCTTCAATAGATCTATTCCTTCATCTCTCTTGAAGTTTGCAGCAAGCCAATCAACAACTCTCTACAATCATTGAGTGATAAAGGAAAGATCAGAAATTTAATTTAGCAGGCCAGAGAAGGGAGAAAGAAGCCAACAGATGCTTACCTTGTCGAAATCATCACCACCCAAGTGAGTATCTCCAGAAGTAGAAAGAACTTCAAAAACTCCATCACCAACCTCAAGCACTGCAGTAAAAAATAGAAGAACTAGTTTTCATAAGCGTGATTGTCATCAGAAAGCATCTTTTGCAGTACCATGTCATAGATAGAAACAAATAAAAGAAATAGCTTGAATCATGAGACTGAAACAGATTGAACATAATTCACACATTGACAATCAGCTGCAGTACCTGAAACATCGAAAGTACCACCACCAAGGTCGAACACCAAAATGGTCTCATTGTTCTTCTTCTCAAACCCATATGCTAACGAGGCTGCAGTGGGTTCATTGATGATTCGAAGAACTTCTAAACCGGCAATACGGCCAGCATCCTTTGTTGCTGTCCTTTGGGAGTCATTAAAGTAAGCAGGCACTGTTACCACAGCTTTAGTAACTTTATCGTTCAAAAATTTTGATGCGTCATCCACAAGCTTTCTTAACACCTAAACCAGATGCAAAGACATAAAGATGAATTCAGTAACCATTCTCACCATCTACCTCCACTACTTATCCAAAATAATATATAGAGGGTTCAGTGGCAGAAAAAGAGAACCAATGCAGTGCACTGGGCTAATGTTTCAGAGGGAAAAAAAAAGGAACTTTGACTGTCATTATGCTACGCGTAACTAAAGAATTAACATGTTAACATCCAAACTAATAATAAAATCAAATCTAGAACCAAAACCCAACTATAAACACGTTTACACAGATTAAAGCATGAATATGATCTATGTCCACTCACCAATTCCAGGAAAACATGCTTTTGCAAGGCAAAATTACATTTGCAATATTCAAAAAACATTATTTTCCCGTTTTTTCCTCACCTGAGCGGAAATTTCTTCCGCAGCAAACTGCTTCCCAATGGCAGGGCATTCGAGCTTAACATTCCCATTCTCATCCCTGACGACCCTGTAAGACACCTGCTTACTCTCCTCGTCCACCTCCACCATCTTCCTCCCTATGAACCTCTTCACCGAGAAGAACGTGTTCTCCGGGTTCACAACCGCCTGCCGCTTCGCAATCTGACCCACCAACCTGTCACCGTTCTTCGTGTACGCGACCACCGAAGGCGTCGTCCTCTGCCCCTCCGCGTTTGTCACGATTGTTGGCTTTCCTCCCTCCATTGCCGCCACCGCCGAGTTCGTCGTCCCCAGATCGATCCCCACCACCTTCTCGTTGACCACCCTTACAGGACCAACCCTATTGTTTGCTCTTAGCCGCGGATATGACGACGCTTTGCGAAGCCTCTCCCCGAAAAAGAACGCTCTCGAGGACGACGAGAGATTCCGATGGAGGGAATTGCTCCGGAACGGCGCCGTTGTACCGAGGCCATGGATTTGGGCAGTGGAGGAGGATGCCATTTTGCCAGTAATCGGAGAATTGGTTTAGGGTTTCAAAAGGGGCAGTGGAGAAGATAAACCCTAACCACGAGGAGGAGGAGGAGGAGGAAGGAATGTGGGGTTGAAGTTGGAGATAAAGGGGGTTTAGGAGCGAGGGTTAGGTGGGTGCCACATGGAAGAATCTAGAATAATCTAGTGGTTGCATTCGGGACAAGAGAATCTTGGCCGTTGATCCTCTCAGATACCTTGCTTTTCTGTTTTCTGGTGGCAACTTCGAGGTTTCCGGATAAGCATTTTCAAATTTCGGCACATTATTCTCGTATTTGTTCTTTATGTTCAAATATCAAAAGTTTGAACGTCGAATATTAATTTTGACACTTCTTGATTATGTTTTGTTTATTGGTCACTTAGGAGTATGAGAATTCTTTTGACTCACATGAATCACATCATTTTTCTTTTTTTTTACTTCTTTTGTTGAAAACATGCATGTACATTCAATTTAATTATTTCATTCATTAGAGATAAGATACTTACTATATGGGATTATTTGTGTTTATCATAGTCAAATTATTTTAGAAATTTTACTTGTACGTAATAGGAAAATATTTGTTTATTCTTTTGTATACTTTCCTTATTATAATTGGACTGCTATCTTTGTGCTGTTTTTGTAATAACGTAATGTAGGAAAAATCCAATTTCTAGCCTTTTTTTCCATGACTTGCCTTCTGCAATTTTTTAAGCTAGTTGCCTCCGGATTTTAAAGACTTGGCAATCAGACTGTATATTTATCTTGAAATTCTCCAACATCTAATGGTTATAAAAGTCTTGTGCCTTTATGGATGTGAAGCGAGTGAGGAGCGTCATGGTGGTTTTGGTTATTATACTAGTTCTGTCAACCCCAACACCAGTCGAGTCACTTATCCGCTACCTGTCTTTTCCAGCAGAGGAAGCCTATGGGGGATTGCTCAAAAAAGGAAGAGGCAGCTTATAACAAGTGGTAGAGAAATCAATTGTAGGAAAAGATGCAGTAGAGCGCTTTTTGCTTCTCTTTCCACGCTTCCGCTGACGATTTTTAACACATATCTAACGCTTTTACTTGATCAGCTCACTTTCGTTTACTTCGATGTTTTAGATCGCTGTTCCTGTGCCTTCTGAGAGCAAAGGGTGAGCAATGTTTGTTTTGCTCCTCCCCAAGCTGCTCCTAGGTTTTTTCTTTGTTGTCAACCTGGCTTCTGCATCTGGATTGCTAACTTTTGGTAGTTGGTTGTATTTCGTGGCTTCTGCATTTGGATTGCTAACTTTTGGTAGTTGGCCGTGCCTTCTGTGAGCGAGGGTGAGCAAAGTTTGTTTTGGTCCTCCTCAAGCTGCGCTCCTAGGTTCTTTCTTTGTTTTCAACCTGGCTTCTGCATTTGGATTGCTAACAACTTTTGGTAGTTGGTTGTATCTCTTAGGTTTTAATTGTTTGCGACGGGTTAAAACTTTTTTTGTCAACCCTATTGAATTTTCCGCCTTTTTGAGGATCTAGAGAAATGAGGTGCGCTGATTATCAGTAAAAATTAAACCCTTTCATCACCATTTTTGTTGAAACAGAGCTCGCTGCACTCACAAAAGTTAGGGTTCTATAAAATTCACACAAGCCGAAGAAGAACTACAACAGTAGTTACTAAACTTGATTGTATATGGCGGATTGAATTGCCCTGAAAACTGCGTCTCAAGAGCAGCATCTTTGGTATGAAGTGGACAAAAAGCACGGCATCAATGCTCAATCACTCGCTTAGCACCATCCAAAGTATTCTTGAGAAGCATTGCAACAGTCATTGGGCCGACACCACCTGGAACAGGAGTTATCCACCCAGCTACCTCGCAAGCTTCATTGAAATCAACATCTCCAACCAGCCTGTAACCTGTCTTCCTACTTGGGTCATCAACAGCATTTGTTCCAACATCAATAACTGCAGCACCGGGTTTGATCCAACTGCCCTTGATCTAAAAATTAAGAAACTAAATCCATCAATTCATAGACAAAATGAAAGAATCTCAACGGAGTGGCCAATGAGCAATTAGTCTATAGAATGAACTGTCACAAAGCAATCAACTGGATTTGTTCCACAGGCGAATTGACTTTGATCCAATCAAGCAACAGCATTTGCTTCTAAGAACTAAAAATATTAGATAAAGATCAGACAAGTTTACCGACCAAGTAGAATTATCGATGCCTAGGAGTTACAAATTACAGCAAATACATTCATTCTCTGATTTGCACAACCCGCAACTGAATGTTCCACTTTGGTTGCATTTGACAAATGATTTTATCATCTTATTACAGTTAGAGTAAATGAACATGCTTAAGTACAGATGCTCGATGTTATATTAGCGTTCTCTGAGATTTCTAAAAGCTAAGGCACATATTTTTTAGCAAGGACTACACTGAGGCGCTAGATTCTTCAAGTGAAACCAGAACTGGTTCTGCATGTAGAAGTATATAAATTTATAAAGGAAGATGAAAAGAATCTATGAATCATCTCCATTACCATCATTGCCCGTCCTGCTGCTGCAACAATGATGTCTGCTTCTCGAATTATACTTTCAGGGTCACGAGAATGTGAATGAACTACGGTAACAGTGGCATCCGCTTTCAGAAGCAATAATGAAACTGGCAATCCAACTATGTTACTTCGGCCCACCACAACTGCTTTCTTTCCCTTTATCGTTATACCACTCCGTGACAGAAGTTCAATGCAGCCCTGATCAAAAAATACAAGATTGGGGATTTTCTCATTTGGCATTCATATGTATAATTCTCAAGAAATTGAAACTTCTCAAATAAAGAGCATATGCCTTGGGGGTGCAAGGAAGGAACAAGGGTTCTCTGCCTTTCATTGCGAGCTTCCCAATGTTCAGCGGATGGAAGCCATCCACATCCTTCTCAATTCTAATTTCAGTGAGAACTTTCTCTTCATTTATATGATTTGGCAATGGAAGCTGCACCAATATGCCTGGCAACGCAAGAAACTACGTTGTTAGGATGATTATACAGAGCTTAAGAAGCACAGGCCCAAGGACATAAAAATTAATTTCCCCCCGCTTTACTATAATTGTCAGGTTCAAACACCAAATGCACTCCTTTGTCGTAGGAAACATGAACTCTGATGATAGTCTAAACATAAATAAGCTCTAGAAAATTTCGCTGAAACCCAAGAATTGACATTGGTCATATTATTTGTTCGATTCTCTGTGAGTGCAATGATAAGAAACTAAGGCAGATAAACACATAGGTTTCAGATCATAGGTTCACATAAAAGGAAACTTTTCAGCATGAAAAACACTGTTAAGCGTTATGGACTCTCTCTCAAAACCTAAAAGAAGATCTATCAAATTCGAGTGCATTTCTATACACTAAAAACTGACCAACCATGTACATCAGGATTTGCATTCAACTCGTGAACCTTGCTGACCACCTCGGCTTCAGATACTTGCTCCGGAAGGTCTATGTCAAAGGATTTGATCCCAACCTCGGCACATGCCCGTCTCTTCATACTCACATAGGTCTGAGAATCCTTCCTATTGCCCACAATCACCACAGCCAGCCCCGGAACCTACGCAGGCCAAGCAAGAGAACAATCACATCCCAGCTTACAACATCCCAAATACAAACACCAGATTATGAAGTATGATCCTCAAAATTGTCCGCGAACTATAAAAGACGGCCCTTCTGGGCTAAATTTGACCTTCCCACCTGGGATCTGTTGCACTGATTCATCGTTTTTCGCAGGAAAGTAAGGCATTTCACGATGGAGAACCAAAAAAGGCTTTACGACATCCACAAACTACTGGGTTTAGTTCCATACCTTGTTGCACTTCTCGGAGAGATGTTGCACTTCGGCGGCAATTTCGTTGCGGATGGTTTGGGCGACAGCTTTTCCATCGATGATGGTGGCCCTGCGATCCGACGGTGCCGCCATTTTGCCGAGGAGATTGCGTAGGTGAATTTGTGAAAGGAATCTAAAGAGCCTCTTTTCCCTCCCTTTCCCGGACAGGTAGTGGATTGGATCCGTGCTTGCGAGTTGGTTCGTCTTTCTTCACGGATTAAACATTTAAATTAGCCCCTCAGTTTGGTCTTCGTCTAGGTTTTAATGCTTTTTTAATATTTTGCAGCGGTTTTGGTTCGCTTTTTGGTATTCTGAAGGTCATTGTTAAGAATTGAGGTCTCATTGTCAAGAATTGATTTACATGCTCGGGATTGTGAGGCAGAGCTCATGTAGAGAATCCCACATTCCTTTAAGTTTAGCCTTTTCCCATAGAGGACAATCGGGGCCGGTCTAGTTTTACTGACACGAAGTTTGTAATGTGGTTTTTTGTTCTTTAAAAGGAGTCAACTACTGTTGGGTGCAGAAGTATGACTTCAATGAAACACAAGCGGCAAGCGAGTGTAAGTGAACGCGGATGAAAAGAAAGAAAACAAAGAGTAAATTCAGTTTGCTAGTTACAGGTAAATAGGGAATTCAACAAAGCTACATAATTTAAGAAAGGCAGCCGACATTGTTACAGGAGAAATTTTCGAAGAAAAAAAAAATAAGTTTGTAAATATGCATTATGTGTGCAAGATGTTGCCGTTATGCCATAATGAAACGGAGTATTTGGTGAATTTTAAATGCAAGTGAACATGTCGAACAAGTAATATAATGATAAAAAAAGTATCGTCCCACAGAATTGGTGATTACTATGCCAACTAATTACTAACAGTGAACAACTCTTAGAATTTATCTAACAAATCCAAATTGATAGAGAATAAACTAATCAACTAAATTTAATAAAACTAAATACACAAAATATGTTAGAGTGTCCGATTTCACCATAACTATGAGGTACTAATGTAGATTATGTATGCTTGCAAGAGGGATAATATCTATGTGATGACGAAACTTCCTAATTTATTTACTATCTTATGTTTAAGTATAGCAAACCTACTTAGTTCATTAATTCACTATATTTCTATATGTGAATTGAAACAAACCAAATGCATTAAGATCTATGAACATTCCCAGTTTACAATAAATCTTTCGATTATCTTATCACCAAAAGCCACACAAATAACATGGTATATGTCTATCCACATTTAATTCATGGTTATATATTATAAGAAGTAATTGCATATTATTACCTCTCAGTCTCAAACATGCACATTAAATCATTCAAGTGGTGGCCAATCACTTAAAAGCATTAAGCATAATAATATATAACTCACATAAATAAAATATCTTACAAAACATAATAATCATAAGATTCATACCATCATAATTAGGTTACATCGTAGCTCTAACAAAAATAAACTAAAGCATAAAGAAATAATGAGGAAGAATAATAATAGGGAATAAAGAAGGCATCTTGAATCCAAGAACAAGAAGTCTATCACCATTTTTGTCTTCTTTTCAAGAAAATCTTGAATTCTTGGCCTCTTTCTTAAGTTGTGCTCAATTTCCTCCTCTTTTTCTCTTTTGCCTCTTCTCTTCTCTTATATAGGGTTAGGTTTAGACATACTTTTATCCTAGTAGAAATGAGTTTTAGAGATCTAAAATAATTGAGTTTTGAACTCTTAATTTAATTAGGTTTTGAACTCCTAATTTAATTAGGCTTTAAACTCCTAATTTAATTGGGTTTTGAACTTCTAAATTAATTAGGATTTGAATTCCTAACATGACTGGGTTTTCTAAATAAATAGAAAACCCAATAATAATAGAAAATCTAATAACAATCATCCAAAGCCCAAGCCCATCTTAACTCTCTTGATCTTGATATTACGATTTTGTCACACAATAAGTATCAGGTTCTCCATGTTCATTCCTTTTCTCCTTGCCTCCTTGTGCTACATAAACAAGATAAATATAGGTAAATAAAGAGGAGTTCAAATGTTTTCTCACAATTATTAAAGTTATTTATTGCCTAAAATAGGTAAAATAACTCTATAAAAATAGAGTTATCAAAACCCTCAAACTTAACATTTTGCTAGTTCTCTAACAAAAGCAATAAACAACATATGTTTTAGACAAAACCCTTTCATGAAATTTTCTCATAATTGCTCAAACTCAACAATTCAAAGAAAATTATAATTTTCATCCAAACACCACAATTGTTTTATAAGATAGGATAGACTCTTAACTATGTTGACCACGTGTGTGTGTGTGTGAGTCCTTATTTTTTCAACTATATGCACTCCAAATAAATTCACATTAATATGCAATCTCTCAAAATCTTTAACCAAACATCATATGTTTGCTTTTCATTCCTCTCTCCACTAATGTAAGCCAATCATCAAACCAAAAATCAATAGGACTTTTATAAGCTTGTAATGTAAGGCTGGGCTAGGGGTAAGATGGAAGTCATTTAGGCTTAATTCACCCATGAACACATTACCTTCTATGATCTCATCAAAAACTCTTGTCACTTTCTACCATCACTTTTCTCATTCTTTTCTGTCCAAAAATGCTTGATTTCATTTGGATTCTAACACTTACAAAGCCACAATCATGTTTGCATCAATAAAACAAGTAAAAGTACTAGACATGTAGTCACTATACTCTTATCTTGCCAATCATTTCAATTAATATGCTTAATAGCCTAATTTAAAACATTGAATGCCTTAAATATGATAAGGAATGATAAGAAGATTCCATTTTTGGGCAAATGTTGTACTTCATTTTTATTTTTTATTTTTTACAAAAAATGAAATACTATGCCCCACTTAATCATTGTAATCAATTTCTTCCCATGCTCTATCTTCCTTTCAACCTTTATTCATCTCAAACAAACTTTCATCCTATAAGTCAACATGTTCATGGGTGTGGGATGATAAGATAAATTGTTCAAGGCTTATGGCTATATATATGTGGGTGTCATTAAAAAAAAAAAAGAATAAGAATCAAGGCTCAGCGGGGTGACTGGTGATAAATAAATAGGGTTGGCTTGAAAGGCTCAAACGATCCAAAGAATGGCCTAAATCATTTTCTCAATTAGATGCAGCCTAGGATTTTGCCTCAAGAGAAAATCAAACAAATTCTAAGATTCAGGTGAGATCTAAGAAAATCATATACTTTACATGAATATTATTTAGAAATACATACAATTTCAAAAATGAAGGACTTTTAGTGCTCAATAGGTGGATCAACATAATTAAAATCATACTTAACTCACACCACAATTGCAAGTTTGAACAAAATCTATATCTTCCAAAGAATCACCAAGAATTCACAACATGGGATGTAATCATGACATAAGAAAAAATTTCAATCAAATTTTGCATAAAGGTTCTTTCCCTACTCCCAAACTTGAATGAAGCATTGTCCTCAATGCAAAAACAAAAGAAAGCAATAATAATGAAGGAATAGGAATGAGAAAACTCCCTTGATTGTAGGTCATATCCACGTAAAGCTCTGAAGAGATGGTGGTGACAAAACTTCTAACCAAACTGCTAACAAAATACTTGGGTTGCCTCCCAAGAAGCGCTTGCTTTATAGTTTTCAGCCAAACTATCTTCCACATGTTGCTCAAGGAGGATGAAACTCCAATAGTTTAGGAGACAGCTTGTGTCGTTTAATTGTTGAGCATTATTCAATTAGCACAACTGTCTCATATACTTCCAACTTCCTTTTTTTCTCCAGTATCTCGTTCAATAATTTTGCGCAACTAGATATTTGAACTGGAACATCTGCAAAAGAAATGTTAATGTGCAGTTTTAAAGATATATTAAGGAATTCCAAAAACTGCTTATCTTTTACGCATTGTTGAAATCTTTGGAGAGATGGAGCTGGAGGCATAAAGGACATAGGATTTTCTGGAACAAGCTTGCTCCTAGGTGCCCCCTCAAGTTGCATGTTGACATCTTCATCATTATCTTTGAGACTCTCTTTGTCAACATCAACTTCTCCTACTTGCTTGCCACATGTTAGGGTTATTACCTCTACAATATCTTCAAGACTTTTCTCTATATCACTAGGCAAAAGACCCTCCTAATTCTCTGAGATCATACTGATGAGCTGACTCATCTGCACCTCTAATTTTCGGATTGAAGCTTCTTGTCTCTGAAAACTCGCTTCTTAATTCTGAAATCTTGCTTCAATCCTCTCTGTAAAGTTCTGTGTGGTGTTGGCTAGCTCACTAATCATGTTCTCGTAGTTAGGTTTCACCTCTTATGTTTGCCAAAATGTTGATTGCAGTCTCATCTCACTTGGGTTACTCCATGAAAAAGTTTGATGGTTGTGCCATCCCAGATTGTACGTATTTGAGTAATAATCATTTTGTGACCTGTTAGAAATTTCAACAAAATTAGCATAATCATTATAATGAGCATTAGGGTCACCTACTTGATATTCTGTGCTCTCATGTGCTCCACCACAAAATTCATATTCTCTATTCTTTAGGAACACTTCCAATTCTGCATGTAAGTTGGCAAAGGTATCTACTTCATGGACTCCACTTGCTTGATGCATTGGTAGTCTCTCAATAAACCATTGATAGTTATCAAATGTCATCTCCTCTAGAAAATTAAATGTCTCTTTTGGTGTTTTGCTATGTAAGTCCCCTCCTGCAACTGTATCAATTATACAACGAAGATTCATACTACACCTATCATAAAAAGTTTGTACCTGTAGCCACGTAGGTAATTCATGATTTGGACATATCTTCAAAAGTTCCTTGAATCTCTCCCAAGCTTCATATAATAATTCATCATTCATCTGCTTAAAAGTGTAAATATCGTTACGCAATTTAGTAGATCTTGCAAAATGAAAGAACTTACCAAGAAATTTTTGAGCCAAATCATCCCATGTAGTAATTGATCTTGCAGGAAGTGAAAAGAACCACTTTTTAACTGCATCTCTAAGAGAAAATGAAAATAGTTTCAACCTGATAACATCTTCTATAACTCTATGATCTCTAATCATGTCACAAAATTCAAAGAATGCTTCAATGTGAGTTTTTGGATCCTCATTTAGTAGCCCACTATATTGCACAGATTTTTGAAGCACCTTGATGAGCACATGCTTGATCTCAAAGTTATTTGCCTGATTTGCAAGCTTAATGTTTGATGTAGCATTCCAAAATGTTAGTGTAACATAGTTTTTTAAAAAGTCTATATGTACCATCATATGTTTCCATCCTTGTTACTTAATCTTTCACAATAACAACTTAACAAGGAATTTTTTTTTTCAAAATAAAAATAATGAAGCAAAATAAAAATAAAACAAAAATGATTTTTTTCCTTTTTTTTTGACAACTTAAGAAAAACGAATTTTTTTTAAGAATTAAAAGAAAAGATTTTTTTTTCAAGAATTAAAAGAAACGATTTTTTTTCAATAATAAAAAAAATAATTTTTTCTTAAAAAAAAATAAAAGCTAGATTAAACTTAGAAATTATTCGGTATTAATATTAATTAGCAGTAAAACAATCAATCCCCAGCAACGGTGCCAAAAACTTGTTCGGTGAATTTTAAATGCAAGTGAACATGTCGAATAAGTAATATAATGATAAGAAAAGTATTGTCCTACAGAGATTGGTGATTACTATGCCAACTAATTACTAACAGTGAACAACTCTTAGAATTTATCTAACAAATTCAAATTGATAGAGAATAAACTAATCAACTAAATTTAATAAAACTAAATACACAAAATATGTTAGAGTGTCCGATTTCACCATAACTATGAGGTACTAATGTAGATTATGTATGCTTGCAAGAGGGATAATATCTATGTGATGGCGGAACTTCCTAATTTATTTACTATCTTATGTCTAGGTATAACAAACCTACTTAATTCATTAATTCACTATATTTCTATATGTGAATTGAAACAAACCAAATGCATTAAGATCTATGAACATTCCCAGTTTACAATAAATCTTTTGATTATCTTATCATCAAAAGCCACACAAATAACATGGTATATGTCTATCCACATTTAATTCATGGTTATATATTATAAGAAGCAATTGCATATTATTATCTCTCAGTCTCAAACATGCACATCAAATTATTCAAGTGGTGGCCAATCACTTAAAAGCATTAAACATAATAATATATAACTCACATAAATAAAATATCTTGCAAAACATAATAATCATAAGATTCATACCATCATAATTAGGTTACATCGTAGCTCTAACAAAAATAAACTAAAGCATAAAGAAATAATGAGGAAGAATAATAATAGGGAATAAAGAAGACATCTTGAATCCAAGAACAAGAAGCCTATCACCCTTTTTGTCTTCTTTTCAAGAAAATCTTGAATTCTTAGCCTCTTTTTTGAGTTGTGCTCAATTTCCTCCTCTTTTTCTCTTTTGCCTCTTCTCTTCTCTTATATAGGGTTAGGTTTAGACTTACTCTTATCCTAGTAGAATTAGGTTTTAGAGATCTAAAATAATTGGGTTTTGAACTCTTAATTTAATTAGGTTTTGAACTCCTAATTTAATTAGGCTTTAAACTCTTAATTTAATTAGGTTTTGAACTTCTAAATTAATTAAAATTTGAATTCCTAACATGACTGGGTTTTCTAAATAAATAGAAAACCCAATAACAATAGAAAATCTAATAACAATCATTTAAAACCCAAGCTCATCTTAACTCTCTTGATCTTGATATTACAATTTTGCTACACAATAAGTATCAGATTCTCCATGTTCATTCCTTTTCTCCTCGTCTCTTTGTGCTACATAAACAAGATAAATATAGGTAAATAAAGAGGAGTTCAAATGTTTTCTCATAATTATTAAAGTTATTTATTGCCTAAAATAGGTAAAATAACTCTATAAAAATAGAGTTATCACGGAGCCAAGAAGAACTTGTATTCATAGTTATTTCATCTATCTGTAGGCGTTATAGACTGTGAGCTCCTGTACAAAGAACTGGATACAGTCGGCATCTTCAGTGCTAGAATATGCTTCAGCCTCGGAGATTAATACCTGTTATTTTGAGGATATGAAACCGTCTTCGAGCTTTACTTCATGTTCTATTTATCAGTACTACTTTCCGTTATTCTTTGTTCTTCCAGTTGTTCTGCCCATGTCCCCTGTACAAAACCGGTAAGTAACAGCAAGTGGTTATTTCAAGGCCTGTAGAGTCATCCTTATTCGTCATATGTCCAGATGGAGACACGGGAGCGGCAGCCAAGCCAATCTTGGCCTTGTTCTGCCCTTCGGGAATCAAGAAATTGCAGTTGTTTTTTAATCCACGGGGGATCGTCCGGTCTCAACCAAAGAGTCTCACCAGTATCCTTATGCCTGAAATCTGGCTGCCATGGATTTGCCTTACGTTTCCTGTTATCCCACCATTCATGTGGATTGGTGAAAAACACCTGCCACAAGTAAAGGCGGTTTTCATCCACTTCCAACCTGACTCCACCTACAAATGTGACAAGATAAGGGTTTAAGACACAGATACGCAAGCAAAAGAGGAATATAACAAAAATTAAAGAGGTCTCCAAGAAGTGTCGTAATGAATGTAGCATTGACCATGGCAAAGAGGAAGAAACCATATCGATGATCGTGCAATTGGAGGGTAATGGGCAGTTAAACAAAAGCTGAGGCCAGCTCAGCTCAGCTCAGCTAAGCCATTATTTGTTCCTAGAACAAATGCAGCTTAAGACAACTGAAAAATGGATTAGCCAAAACCTCAAAAGTTACAACTCTCCTCTCAAGCTTCCGAAAAAGAAATACCCAAACCATTCGATATTCATTTTTGCTAAGCATGATGTGGGTGGAGAAGTCGCTCCTTTAAGAAGTATACCGTGTCCAATTGTTTCCAACCAACTCCAGAAACAGATTTTGCTGGACGTAGTAATACATCAAGAAAAAATTTCCAATTCATTTCAACTGGAAGTAGTAATTCTACCTGCACCTGCCTGTGACTTCTCAACTTTGTGACTAGTTGAGCCTCGAAAACCTTGGTCAATATAATTCAGCTCTTTTACAACAACCTACAAATGACAAACAAAATGATTACACAAACAATCCTTTTTAAGCGCATATATATCAGTTGTACACAATCGTCAGAAGGGGGTAAACATCCACGCTGCAATTATCTACATTCCCATGGGATCTTGTAACAAATGAACATGCTGAAAATCAATTGTTCATTTGCTTAGGTTTTTGAGGCGGAAATTCATAAAGGAATTGAAGTAGGTGGTTCTAAGCTTGAATTCTCACTCTTTTTTATATGCTGTTTGGTTTACGTAACAACCTCATCAAGTCTTAAAAATAAAACCTAATATGATCAGCAAGGCAAGATAATGCAACAAGCTTATGTAAATTGATATAGCATGAATCCTGAAAGAAAACCGATGCACCACTTTATACTGTTAAAGCTAAAAAAGGCTAAAGCTTCACAACACCCTTACTAAAACAGACTTCAAACGAAGCGGTAAACAGTTTTTAGTGACAGACAAACCATTATTTTAGCCATAACAGCAACAGTCTTAAGAAAAGTATAAAGAAAAAAGAGGGCAAAAAATGTGATTAGCTTCTCAACCTTGTAATATGTTTCGAGAGACTTTTGATAAGACGCTAAACGACCCGAAACGTAGACTAGATCATTTGGTTCCAAATGTTTTAAACACATTTGTGCCATTTCGTCCCACATCTCCACTAGTACCCTGTTCACAAATCATACAATGTAAGATTTAAAGAAACAAACCCACCAATCAACAAATAACCCGGGAACATTGATTTATTGCCCAAACCTAAACGTGGAATCAGAAGCGAGGGACGCTTTGATGGAGAGCGTAGTCCAAGCACCAAATTTACACTTTTTCCTTGTACCGATGATCTTCAATGGATATTCCACCGATCCGATGAAGCCAACAGAGTTCACCAACTGTGCCGTCCACTTTATGGTGGTGGGACGCTGGTGTTTCAGAGCGTGACGGTACACTGCGCTGCCCTCCTCCTCATCGTCGTCCGTGTAGAACTTCGGTAACCTCGTAGGGCTCGCCGCCGAAAAGGCCAGCTTTTGAAGAGAGAACCTGGTTGGGATCTTCCTCGGGGCTCCGAAACAGAGTGCGATCATGGTCGGAAATATTTTGGCAACTGGTTAGAGGTGTGCCCTCATTAGTGTAATTAAATGCTCTCATTTGATTCCGATTTCCCCGGAAAAATGGATCATTTACATTCTTCCATTTTTTTTTCTTAAAAAAAAAGTTAAGCAAAAAGATAATTATAACCGTACGATACGTGTGCTCATCGCAGTCAACCTGAAGATTTCCACTACATATGTGAGCAGTATGAATCACATCATATGTATAGGCTTGATATAGACTTAAGGGTACTTTATGGTGAAAATGAAAAACCTTATTTACGATGGCAAAAACGCTCAACATGTTGCGAACGAAAATGAATAATTTCGTTTTTACTCAAAACGCATCATATCAATTGAGACCGAAGATAATTGATTGAGACAATGTACATCAAAAATGCATAACCTCGTATAAGATAACAAAAATGTTCAACCTATTAAGAAAAAATATGAGAAACTTTATTTTTTACTTAAAATGTACCAAATTAATTGGTCATTGAGTATGACACTTTAAAATTAATTGAAAAAAAAAAGATGTATCGCATTGTTACCGGTCTAATATGAGTCACCGAATTGGGCCCTTATGTGATTTTGGCCACATCACAGGGAGACTAGCACCTCCAGCTTCATTAGAGGGAGAGGTGACACCTCTGGTCTAGTTCGAGGGAGATACCACCTTTATGAAAGAGAACTTTCCAAATTCATTCATCCAAAAAGTTTTCTAATACAACAATCTAACGAAATATAACAAGATATTATGGGCTGAGCCTAGCTTGTACTTGGGCCTATATTTAGCCCATAACATTCCATCCCCTTAAAGAAAGCTTGTCCTCAAGCTTTCAAGTTTAACAGAAGAAGAAGGCCGAAATCAGAGACGCATGCTTCGTAATTTCGATCCAGAAGTATGTTCTTTGACTTGAGGTTTCCATGGATTACTGGTCTGTGCATTCCTGCATGGAGGTGTTCCAATCCCTTGGCTACGCCAACTGCGATGCTATAAACATTTGCCCATTTGTGAGACTCGCCATGGCCATCTGCCAATACGAAGAGATAATCAAGTTTTTAAAATGCCAGAGATTGTTCATGTAAGACAAAGACCTCGTCCAATCACGAGACAATGGACTGCGAAAAGCTGAATCTGTAAAAACAAGAAGAAACCAGCATTACAATCAACTCTTTCCAAGGGTGGGGAGAAAAAATATGAGAGAGAAACTGATAAAAGGTAGTTGCCGACGGATAAACAATGCAGGAAAGACTCCAAATCCAGTTGTCCGTAAAACGTGCATTGTTTAAGCAGACAAAAAAATAATTCCTTCTGAATGCAGTAAGGGTGCAGTAATCAACAGACCAGAAACCCCACCCACCAAACCGGCGGCCGCCCCCGGCACCGCCACCGTCCAAAAGGAGAACACTGACATTACCTACGCTTTCTCCTTCAATATTTTTGTATCAATATGTGAACGGATCAAAAGGAAATAGAAATGGTCAAAAATTCGGGAAAAAGAAAAAGTTCATTCTTTTAATATGTGAACAGCCTGAATAATCCTTCCCCATTTTGCAGTCGGGAAGATGGTCTACTGTCATCATTTCTTCGGTTCCTGAAGGAACAAGATCCCAATAAAAAGCGAATCCGAGATATTAAAGTTAAAGAGGTTAAAATCAGGGGAATCGTAGAGGCTGAGAATTGAAGAAACGTGTGAAAAGTATAAGCTGGATTCTGATTTGAAGCCAAGCTAGTTATTCCTTTTCATTTTTGATAAGCTGGATTGCTCAGAATCGAAATCAAATACAAACCCTATGATGATCACTCTATAAAGAGCGAAGCAGTAGTAGCAATACTAAGAAATTCAATCTGAGCTCGTTAAAGAAGCAAAAGTAAATGACTCTGTTTTTATGTGAGCAAGCAGAGAAACTAGCGTCCACGGAAAAGAAATACTCAAGACCTCCAGCTTTAAGCTAGAGCATCGCAAGCTATGCAGGTAGATTACCTCGAATGAATTCTGCCAGATTGCCTCGCCTGTAAAACGGATGAACAATAAGTTTCTCACCCCGTGGCCCTGCGTAGAATCCCACAAGAGGCACCAAGTTCGGGTGCCTTATGATCCCCAGCAACCGAATCGCTTCCCCAAATTCCTTTGCTCTTGCACTGCACACTGGCCGCAGAAACCTCAGGATCCTCAACTTGCCGCTCCGCGGCATCAAGGCCCTATAGAGAGTGCCATAATCGGACTTCCCTGTGACTTCCCCTGGAGCATCCAGTATGTCACAGATTGTCAGGTCCTCACCCCTTGGAAAGTCATCAAGTCTTCCATCGATGCCTCATCTGCGCGTTTCTGGCTTATGTTTTCCATATCTTCCCGATCATTCTTAGCCGTCCACTTTTTGCGGTAGAAAAGGATGAAAAGCACGAGAACTAGCAGTAAAATTGCTGAAGCTAGTCCAAGAACTATCTCCAGGCCGTGGGTTCCCCCCATTCTACCAAGACTTGCATTCTTTTGTGTGAGAGTGGTGAGAAAACGGGAATCAGGAATCCTTATAATTAAGAAAGTCTTAACAAATTTGGATTCTGATAATTAAGGAATCCTAGACAAATTAAAAATCTAACAAGTATGGAAACCTAGATAAATCAGGAATCTAGACAATTATAGAAAACTAAACAAAAGAAAATATTCTCAAACAATAAATTAAACCTAAGAAATTAAGAACTCAACAATTATTTAGGAAACCCTCCATATTAAAGCCTGCAGAGATGCTATGGAATATTCTTGGGCTGCTTCTTCAACCTTGGCCTTCTTGGACCCATTAGATTATGTTGTGACCCAAGCAAGTATAAATTGTCAAACTTAACATATGGGTTGGACTAAGAGCTTGGGCTGACGTAGTTGCTCCCACATCAATCTCCCCGGGTTGATTAGGATTTGCCCTCAAATCCTCAAGATCAGCATCTTCCAAATAAGGGGATAAGTCACCAATATTGAATGTGGCAGAAACTCATCCATATTCACTTGGTAAATCAATTTTGTATGCATTATCCCCAACTCTGGAAATCACTTCGAAAGGGCCATCAGCTCGAAGGGCTAACTTGTTCTTTCTCTTGGATGGAAATCGCTCCTTTCGCAGAAGCACCCAAACTAAGTCTCCTAGATGAAATTGAGAAGGCTTTCGACGCTTATTGGCCTTCCTTTTGTATGCTTCATTAGCCTTTTCGATTTAAGAACGAACACTCTCATGCAGCCTTTTCATGGCTTTGGCCTTCTCGTTCACAAAAGCATATTTTTGCCCGATTTTGCAAAAAAAGTGACCACATTCCATTTTGCTCAAAACGCACAAATGCATTGTTTGGCCGCCCCACATATGAATGGGGAGAGAAATAGAGTGATTCAGAACCTATTTTGGCCAGGAACACGCAATTTCATTTGGAAAAGCAGAACTTGGCTCCGTTTTACGAAAAGAGTGACCGCTTTTGATTTTGCTCAAAACGCACGAATTCATTGCTTGGCCACCCTACATATGAATGGGGACGGAATTAGAGTGATTTGGAATCTATTTGGCCAAGAAAACACAATTTTTTTTTGAAAAGCAGAACTTCGCTTCGTTTTGCAAAAAAAGTGACCACTTTCAATTTTGCTCAAAATGCACGAATTCATTGTTTGGCCACCCCACATAAGAATGGGGACGGAAATAGAGTGATTTGGAACCTATTTGGCCAAGAAAATGCAATTTTGTTTGGAAAGCAGAGCTTGGCTCCGTTTTGCAAAAAAAAGTGACCACTTTTGATTTTGCTCGAAATGCACAAATTCAATGCTTGGCCACCCTACATATAAATGGGGACGGAATTAGAGTGATTCCGAACCTATTTTGCCAAGAAAATGCAATTTTGTTTGGAAAAGCAGAACTTTGCTCCGTTTTGGAAAAAAAGGGACCACTTTCCATTTTGCTTAAAACGCACGAATTCATTGCTTGGCCACCCCACATATGAATGGATATGGAATTCGAGTGATCTCGAACTTATTTGCCGAAAAAAACACAATCTCATTCGGAAGAGCAGAACCTGGCTCCGTTTCGCGAAAAGAGTGACCTCTTCCGATTTTGCTCAAAACACAGGAATTCATTGTTTGGCCACCCCGCATATGATGAATATGGGGATGGAATTAGAGTGATTCGTAGCCTATTTGGCAAAAAACGGCAATTTCGTTCGGATAATCAGAACTTGGCTCTGTTTTGCAAAAAAGGGGACCTCCTCTGATTTTTCTGAAAACGCCTGAAATCATTGTTTGGGCATGCCACATATGAATGGGGACGCAATTAGAGTGATTCGGAAGCTATTTGGCCAATAAAACGCAATTTCATTCGGAAGAGCAGAACTTTGCTCCGTTCTACAAAAAAAGTGACCAGTTTTGATTTTGCTCAAAACGCATGAAATCATTGCTTGGCCAGCCCACATCTGAATGGGGATGGAATTAGAGTGATCCCGAACTTATTTAGCGAAAAAAACACAATCTCGTTCAGAAGAGCAGAACTAGGCTCCGTTTCGCGAAAAAAGTTACCTCTTCTGATTTTCCTCAAAACGCGCGAAATGATTGTTGGGCTACCCCACATATGAATGGGGAATGAATTAGAGCAATTCGGAGCCTATTTGCCAAGAAAAGGCAATTTCGTCTGGAAAAGCAGAACTTGTCTCTATTTTGAAAAAAAAGGGAACCTCTTCGGATTTTTCTCAAAATGCTCAAAATCATTGCTTGGCCATGGCACATATGAGTGGGGATGCAATTAGAGTGATTGGGAATAGATTTGGCCTGGAAAGCACAATTTTGTTCGGAGAAGCAGAACTTCACTCCGTTTTGCAAAAAAAAGTGAGCACTTTCGATTTTGTTCAAAATGCACGAATTCATTGTTTGGCCACCCCACAATAGCATCGGGATGGAAATAGAATGATTTGGAACCTATTTCGGCCAGAAAACATCGCTGCGTTCTGCAAGAAAAGTGAGCACTTTCGATTTTTTTCAAAACGCACGAATTCATTGTTTGGCCACCCACAATAGCATCGGGATGGAATTAGAGTGATTCCAAACCGATTTGGCAAAAAAAACACAATTGCATTGGAAGAGCAGAACTTTGTGAAAAAAGTGACCTCTTCCGATTTTGCTCAAAACGCACGAGTTCATCGTTTGGCCACCCCGCATATGAATCAGGATGGAATTAGAGTGATCCGGAGCCTCTTTGCCAAAAAAGGCAATTTCGCTTGGAAAAGCAGAACTTGGCTCCGTTTTGTGAAAAAAGTGACCTCTTCTGAGTTTGCTCAAAACGCACGAATTCATTGTTTGGCCACCCCGCATATGAATGGGAATGGAAATAGAGTGATTCCGAACTTATGTGACCAAAAAAACACAATTTCATTCGGAATAGCAGAACATGGCTCTGTTTTGCAAAAAAAGTGACTTCTTCCGATTTTTCTCAAAATGCTCGAAATCATTATTTGGCTATCCCACATATGAATGGTGATGGAATTATAGTGATTCTGAACTTATTTGGCTATCCCACATATGAATGGGGATGGAATTAAAGTGATTCCGAACTTATTTGGCCAATAAAACACAATTTCCTTCAGAAAAGCAAAACTTTGCTACATGTTGCAGAAAAAGTGACCACTTTCGATTTTGCTCAAAACGCACGATATCATTTTTTCACCAACCCACATATGAATGGGGATGGAAATAGAGTGATTGGAAAGCTATTTGGACAGGAAAATGCAATTCGTTCAGAAAAGTAGAACTTCGCTACCTTTTGCAAAAAAAGTGACCACTCTTGACTTTGCTCAAAACGCACAAAACGAACTCGAGTCATTCCGAACTTATTTGGTAAGGGGACCTCTTCCGAGTTTGCTCAAAACAATTGAAATCATTATTTCACGATGCCACATCTGAATTGGGACGCAATTAGAGTTGTTCGGAATGTATTTTGAAAAAAAAAAAAACACAATTAGATCCATAAAAGCAGAACTTCACTTCGTCCTGCGAAAAAAGTTGCGAGTTTCGATTTTGCTCAAAACGCACGAATTCATTGTTTGGCCACCCCACATATGAATGGGGAGGGAATTAGAGTGATTCCGAACTTATTTGGCCAAAAAAAAACATTTTGTTCGGAAAAGCAAAACCTGGCTCTGTTTTGCAAAAAAAGTGACATCTTGTGATTTTAATGAAAACACATGAAATCATTATTTGCCTGCCCCACATATGAATGGGGTTTGAATTAGAGTGATTCCGAACTTATTTGGCCAATAAAACACAATTTCCTTCAGAAAGACAGAACTTTACTCCGTGTTACAGAAAAAGTGACCACTTCCGATTTTGCTCAAAATGCGCAAATTCATTGTTCGGCCACCCCATATATGAATGGGCACGGAAATAGAGTGATTCGGAACCTATTTTGGCCAAGACCGTGTTGCGAAAAAAAATGACGACTTCCGATTTTGCTCAAAACGCACTAAATCATTGGTTGGCCACCCCCACATGAATGGGGACATAACTAGAGTGATTCTGAACGTATTGGGCTAAAAAAACACAATCTCATTCGGAACAGCAGAACTTGGGTCCATTTTGCAAAAAAAGTGACCACTTTCGATTTTGCTCAAAACGTGCGAATTTATTGTTTGGCCACCCCACATATGAATGGGGATGGAATTAGAGTCATTCCAATCCTATTTTGCCAAAAAAACACAATCACGTTTGGAAGAACAGAACTTAACTCCGTTTCGCGAAAAAAGTGACCTCGTCCGATTATGGTCAAAATGCACAAATTCGTTGTTTGGGCACCCCACATATGAATGGGGACGAAAATAGAGTGATTCAGAAACTATTTGGCCTAGAAAAGGCAATTTTGTTTGGAAAAGCAGAAGTTGCTCCGTTTTTCAACTTCTGATTTTGCTCAAAATGCTCGAAATCATTGCTTGGCCATGGCACATATGAACGCAGATGCAAGTAGAGTGATTTGGAACCTACTTGGCCAGGAAAATGCAAATTCGTTTAGAAAAGCAGAACCTCACTCCGTTTTGGAAAAAAAAGGGACCACTTTCGATTTTGCTCAAAACGCACGAAATCATTGCTTGGCCACCCCACATATGAATGGATATGGAATGTGAGTGATCCCGAACTTATTTGGCAAAAAAAACACAATCTCATTCGGAAGAGCAGAACCTGGCTCCGTTTCGCGAAAAAAGTGACCTCTTCCCATTATGTGCAAAACGCACAAATTCATTGTTTGGCCACCACCCATATGAATCGCGATGGAGTTGGGGTGATTCATAGCGTATTTGCCAAAAAAAGGCAATTTCGTTCCAAAAAGCAGAACATGGCTCCGTTTTGCAAAAAAGGGGACCTTTTCGGATGTTGCTCAAAATGCTTGAAATCATTGTTTGGCCATGGGACATATGAATGGGGATGCAAGTAGAGTGATCCGGAACCTATTTGGCCAGAAAAACGCAAATTCGTTCAGAAAAGCAGAACTTCGTTCATTTTGAAGAAAGTGACCACTTTTGATTTTGCTCAAAATGCACGAATGCATTGTTTGGCCGCCCCATATATGAATGGGAACAGAAATAGAGTGATTCGGAACCTATTTGGTGAAGAAAACACAATTTGGTTCAGAAAAGTAGAACTTTGCTCTGTTTTTCAAAAAGAGTGAGCACTTTCGATTTTGCTCAAAACGCACAAATTCATTGTTTAGCCACGCAACATATGAAAGGGGACGGAAATAGAGTGATTCAGAACCTATTTGCCCAAGAAAACGCAATTTCATTCGGAAAAGCAGAACTTCGCTCCGTTTTGCAAAAAAAGTTACCACTTTCGATTTTGCTCGAAACATGCAAATTCATTGTTTGGCCACCCACATATGAATGGGGATCAAAATAGAGTGATTCAGAACATTTTTGGCATAGAAAATGCGATTTCGTTCGGAAAAGCAAAACTTCGCTCCGTTTTGCAAAAAAACTGATAACTTTCAATTTTGTTCAAAACACTCGAATTGATTGTTTCGTGACCCACATATGAATGGGAACGAAATTAGAGTGATTCCAAACTTATTTGGCAAAAAAAACACAGTCTCCTTTGGAATAGCAGAACTTGGCTCCGTTTCGTGAAAAAAGTGACCTCTTCCAATTTTGCTCAAAACACACGAATTCATTGTTTGTCCATCACGCATATGAATCGAGATGCAATTGGAGTGATTTGGAAGCTATTTGGCCAAGAGAACGAAACTTCATTCGGAAAAGCAGAACTACGCTCCGTTTTGCAAAAAAAGTGACCACTTTCAATTTTGTTCAAAACGCATGAATTCATTGTTTGGCGACCCCACATATGAATGGGGAAGGAATTAAAGTGATTCCAACCTTATGCGGCGGAAAAAACACAGTCTCGTTCGGAAGAGCAGAACTTGGCTCCATTTTGCACAAAAGGGAACCTCTTGTGATTTGGTCAAAACGCTCGAAATCATTGCGTTTTCTTGCTCAAAATGTGGGACTTTAGTCTTTGCCCACCCCACATATGAATCGGGATGGAATTAGGGTGATTCGAAGCCTATATTCCAAAAAAAAAGGCAATTTCGTCTGGAAAAGTAAAACTTCGCTCAGTTTTGCAAAAAGAGTCACCTTTTCCGATTTTG
Organism: Casuarina equisetifolia; assembly: GCA_028551475.1. Taxonomy (NCBI): domain Eukaryota; kingdom Viridiplantae; phylum Streptophyta; class Magnoliopsida; order Fagales; family Casuarinaceae; genus Casuarina; species Casuarina equisetifolia. Next base: position 36,972 of record JAKISB010000011.1, read on the forward strand.
CTCAAAATGCACAAAATTATTGTTGGGCTACCCTACATATGAATGGGGAAGGAATTAGAGTTATTCGGGGCCAATTTTCCAAAAAAAGGCAATTTCGTCCACCAAAGCAGAACTTGGCTCTGTTTTGCAAAACGGGGGACCTCCTCCGATTTTGCTCAAAATGCTAGAAATCATTGCTTGGCCCTGGCACATATGAATGGGAACACAATTAGAGTTATTCGGAACCTATTTGGCGAAGAAAATGCAATTTTGTTCAGAAAAACAAATTTGCTGAAAACGCATGAAATCATTATTTGGCTTCCCCACATATGAATGGGGATGGAATTAATTAGAGTGATTCCGAACTTATTTGGCCAAGAAAACACAATTTCCTTTAGAAAAGTAGAATTTTGCTCCGTGTTTCAGAAAAAGTGACAACTTTCGATTTTGTTGAAAACGCATGATATGATTGTTTCGCCGCCCCACATATGAATGCGGCGGAAATAGAGTGATTGGGAACCTATTTGGCCCAGAAAATGCAATTTTGCTCACAAAAGCAGAACTTCGCTCCATTTTGCAAAAAAAGTGAGCACTTCCAATTTTGCTTAAAACGCATGAATTCATTGCTTCGGCACCCTACATTCATGGAGACAGAATTAGAGTTATTTGGAACCTATTTGGAGAAGAAAACGCAATTTTGTTTGGAAAAGCAGAACTTCGCTCCGTTTTGCAAAAAAAGTGACCTCCTTCGATTTTTCCCAAAACACATGAATTCATTGTTTGGCCACCCCACATATGAATGACGATGGAATTAGAGTCATTCCGAACTTCTTTGGCCAAAAAAACACAATCTCGTTCAGAAGAGCAGAACCTGGCTCCGTTTTGCTAAACACTGGAGCTCTTCCGATTTTGTTGAAAATGCTCGAAATCATTGTTTGGCCATGAGGAGGCAATTCCAGTGATTCGGAACCTATTTTTTTTTTAAAAAAAGACAATTTCGTTCGGAAAAGCAGATTTTTGCTCCGTCTTGCAAAAAGAAGTGACCACTTGTGATTTTGCTACAAAATCATTGTTTAGCCACCCACATATGAATGGGGACGGAAATAGAGTGATTCGGAACCTATTTGGCGAAGAAAACATAATTTCATTCAAAAAAGTACAACTTCGCTCTGTTTTCCAAAACGAGTCAGCACTTTCAATTTTGCTCAAAACGCACGAATTCGTTGTTTGGCCACACCACATATGAATGGGGATGAAAATAGAACATGGCTCTGTTTGGGTAAAAAAGCATAATTTTGTTCGCAAAAGCAGAACATGGCTCTATTTTGCGGAAAAAGTGACAACTTTTGATTTTGCTCAAAACGCGCGAAATCATTGGTTGGCCACCCCCATATGAATGGGGCCAGAACTAGAGTGATTCAGAACGTATTTCGCTAAAAAAACACAATCTTGTTCAGAAAAGCAGAATTTCACTCCGTTTGACAAAAAATGTGAAGAGCAGCCAATAAATATTCCGTAGCATCTCTACAGTCCTTAATATAGGGGGTTTCCTAAGTAGTTGTTGAGTCTTTGATTTCTTAGGTGTACTTTATTGTTTGAGAATATTTCATTTTGTTTGGTTTTCCATAATTGTCTAGGTTTTTAATTTATCTAGGTTTTCAAAATCCTTCTAGAATTAGGTTTAGCTGAGCTCGCTCAAGCCCACCATAACATTCGTATCAGCATCAATAGGTAAAGATGATAACTCAATAGGAGTAAGGGAATTAAGCCGATAAACTACCTGAAATGGCAAATGACCAATTGTGGTACTTGGAGCTCGATTGTAGGCAAATTCCACATGTCCAACCTTGATGCCCCAATCCTTGAGCTCGATTGTAGGCAGATTCTTGCTCACCAAAGTTCTCAAAGGTGTCCCCATTTGTCTGGGGGTGGCGAGAGGTGCTAAACAATAGCTTGGTACCGAGCTTGGCCCACAAAGTTCTCTAAAAGTGGCTTAGAAACTTGGAATCTCTTTCAGAAACAATCGTTCTTAGCACACCATGTAATTTCACAATCTCCCTGAAGAATAAATCTGCAAAATGAATCGCATCATCTAAGATCTTCCCACGGCTGGTTTGGAACTGGTAATGGAGCATAGGGACTAGGTTTGAAATGCACCTTATCTCGTTGACATGTAGCACACCGGAATATGAAGCGATAAACGTCCCCTTGCATTTAGGCCAATAAAAATGCTCCTTAAGGATCTCCAAGGACTTGTGCACACCAAAATGGCCAGCTAGACCTCCCTCATGAGTTTCTTTGATTAACAATTCTCTGAAGGAACTCTTAGGGATGCATAACTGGTAGCCCTTAAACAACTAGCCTTCTTGCACCATATATTCTCGACGAGCTCCTTTGGCCCATTCTGCCAAGATAGGAAGTAGGTCCTCATCTTCTGAATAATGTTCATTTATAACTTCAAATCCGAGTACCCTTGCATCCAAGATAGTTAGCAAAGATGATGTGGATCGCGATGGGCAACAGAGTGACCTTTTGATTCTAGAGAGATTAGAACAGAATAATAACAGGAAAATTCAGAAATATAAAGGGCTGGAAAGGTAAAGACTAGAAATTAAAGTACTGAAACGTAAAGAATTAAAATATCTGCATTGTGAAAGGCATGAGATTTAAAGGGCAAAGCTTAAAGGAAAACGAAATTCAATAACTTTTCAAACTTTACAGTTCTCAAGGTTCTACCACTAGACAACTAAGCCTAGTGGTAGAAGAATCTAGAATTCATAAGACCAAAGTCTGGTAGAATTCAAATTCCTAAATTTAAGGAAAATCAAACTAACCAAATTAAGATAAAATCCCAACAAACCAGGGATTAGATCCCAATAAATTAGGGATAAGATCCCAACAAATTAGGAGTAGCACCTAATAAATTAAGGATCTCAACAAATAAAGAAATCCTAGATAATTGAGAATCTTGACAATTTAAGAATCCTAAATCAACACAATTAAGGAGTCTTAAACATATCAAAAATCCTAAAGAATCTCTGTGATGACCTTTAAGTTTGGGCTTCTTAGATCCAAACATATAATTTTTAAGACACTCAACATATTGGTTAGGCCGTTGGTTTAGGTTGGCTTGCTCCGCATTAGCAGAAACTCCTCCATATTCACTTTGTAAATCAATTTTGTATGCACTGTCCCCAACTCTGGAAATCACTTCGAAATGGCCATCAGCTCGAGGGGCTAACTTGTTCTTTCTCTTGGATGGAAATTGCTTCTTTTGCAGATGCACCCAAACTAAGTCTCCTGGATGAAATTAAAAAGGCTTCCGATGCTTATTGGCCTTCCTTTTGTATGCTTCATTAGCCTTTTTAATTTGAGAACGAACACTCTCATGAAGCCTTTTCATGCCTTTGGCCTTCTCATTTGCATCCAAACTAACTTTGGTATCAAGAGGCAAAGAGGTTAGGTCAATAGGAGTAATGGGACTCATGCCATACACTACCTCAAATGGTGAATGCCCGGTTGTAGAACTTGAATCTTGATTGTAGGCAAACTCTGCATGGCCAAGCTTCATGTCTCAATTCTTCAAACTTTGGTTGACCATAGTGCATAAGAGAGTTTCCAACGTGTGATTGGTCACCTCAGTTTGGCCATCGGTTTGAGGATGATGAAATGTGCTAAATAATTGGTGCAAAGTTTTGCCCATAGAGTTTTCCAAAAATGACTCAAAACTTGGTATCCCGATCAGACACAATAGTCCTTGGGATTCCATGAAATCTCACAATTTCCTTGAAGAACAAATCAACAACATTAGAGGCATCTTCCGCCTTATGGCATGCAATGAAGTGTGCCATTTTTTAAAATCAATCGACTACCACCATGATTGAATTCTTGCCTCATTGAGTTCTTGGCCACTCTACAATGAAGTCCATGCGTAAATATTCCCAAGGTTGGTCTGGCACTGGCAAAGGGACATAAGGCTTGAAATGACTCTTTGCCCTTTGACATGTACCACATCTTGAGATGATAGCTTGGATATCTCCCACCATCTTTGGCCAATAAAAGTGTTCCTTCAGAATCTCCAAAGTCTTGGTGACCCTAAAATGACCAGCAAATCCTCCTCCATGTGTTTCCCTTACAAGCAATTCGCGAAAGGACCCCTTTGGGACACACAACTGATTCCCTTTGAAAAGAAAGCCCTCATGAACCATATAATCTCTATTAGTACCCTTTGCACATTCAGTCATGAGTAAGGACATTTCTGCATCCTCAAGATAGTGTTATTTCATAAGTTGAAAACCAAGTACTCTAGCATCTAGAGTAGCAAGCAGGGAGTATCTTATAGATAATGCATCTGCAACAATATTAGCTACATCTAGTTTATAACATGAAACAAATGAGAAGCACTGGAGAAATTCTACCCATTTTGCATGCCTCAAGTAGAGTTTATGCTGGCCATTCAAGAACTTCAAAGCCTGATAATCTGAAAGCAAAACAAATTGCTTAGGCCTTAAGTAATGGCTCCAATGATCTAAAGCCCTCACAATTGGATAAAACTCTTTATCATAAGTTCCTTTTGCACTCATTAAGCTTCTCGCTAAAATAAGCTAAGGGCCTCTTGGCTTGAATAAGGACAACACCTATTCCAAGCTTCGCACTCCACTTCAAAGAACTTATCAAATTCTGGTAAAGCAACTAGAGCTTCACATAACTTTTGTTTAATCACCGTTAAAGCTTCATCAGCTTCCTTACTCCATTCAAAAACATTCTTCTTCATACATTCAGTAATGGGAGCCATAATTGTGGTGAAGTTAAGTACAAACTGACGGTAAAATGAAGCTAAGCCATGAAAACTCCTTACCTCAGTAATGGAATTAGGCTAAGGCCAAGATTTAATAGCATCAACCTTGGACTGATCAACTATAATACCATCCCTAGAAACCACATATCCAAGAAACACAACATTAGGAGAAAAGAATTCACACTTCTGTAACTTGGCATAAAGCTTTTGCCTCCTCAATGCATCAAATACTTGCCGCAAATGATCTAAATGATCTCCCTCACAGCTACTATAAATAAGGATATCATCAAAATAAACCACAACAAACTTACCATGAAAGGGTCGTAGTACCTCATTCATCAAACGCATAAAGGTACTTGAGCCATTAGAAAGACCGAATGGCATGACCATCCATTCATACAAGCCCTAGGGTCTTGAAGGCTGTCTTCCATTCATCTCCCTCTCTCATCTGAATCTGATGATAACCACTCCTTCAATCCACCTTGGAGAAGATGGTGGCTCCATGTAATTCATCTAGCATATCATCAAGCCTTGGAATGGGATACCTGTATTAGATGGTGATGTTGTTGATTGCTCTACTATCCACACACATTCGAAATGATCCATCTTTCTTTGGCACCAATAGGGCTGGAACTGAACATGGGCTCATACTTTTCCGTATAAATCCTCAGGCCACCAACTCATCTACCTGCCTTTGTAACTCCCTAGCCTCATCGGGATTGCATCTATAGGCTGCTTTATTGGGTAAGGGTGCTCCTAGAAGTAGGTCTATATGGTGCTCTATCCCTCTAATTGTTGGTAAACCGGGTGGAAGGTCATTGGGAAATACATCAGCAAATTCCGATAAGAGTGGTTGAACAAGCGGATGTGGTTCACTCACCTCTTCACTCTCTTTCCCTTCAGCAACATGTAATACAAGGATGGGTTTGTGTTTTTGGATGACTTTCTCTACTTGGGTTTCACTAAGGAATAGGCTCTTTTTTCTATCTTCTACCCCATGTGTTTGGTGTATTTGGGAGGGGCTAAGTGGAGCTAAGGTTATAAGCTTTTCCCCAATTTTGAAGGAATAGGTATTCTGTTTACCATTATGCTTAGCATCCCTATCATACTGCCACGGCCTCCCCAACAACAAATGGCAAGCATCCATAGGTATAACATCACAAGTAATCTGATCTACAAAATGCTTTCCAATGAAAAAAGTAAGTAAGACTTGCCTTGAAACTTGAAGATGACTCCCTTGGCTCAACCATTAGAGCTTGTATGGATGGGGGTGATTTGAGGTAGGCAATTTCAACTTCTCCACAAGAATCGTAGAAGCTACGTTGGCACAACTCCCACTATCAACAATAACTTAACACACCTTTCCATTAATTGTGCATCGAGTGTGAAAGATGTTCTCCCGTTGCTCATATGGAGGGCTAACATAGGCATGTAAGGCTCTGCGAAGAATAAGCATACTGCCAAAATCAGCTTACTCAACAATCTCATTCTCTTCCTCTAAATCAACCACGGGCTCATAATCACCATACTCCTCTTTAAAGTAGCCTTCTTCAATCTCTTCAATATCTGTCATGGTCATCACCCTTCTGTTTGGACAATTAGCCTGCACATGGCCAAATAGGCACTTGAAGCACTTTCTCTCCCTTGGAGCTTGCTTTATAAAATTCGGTGTTGGCTTTGAGGCTTCCCCAACCTTTTCTTTGACCTTTTCCTTGTTGACAGGCTCAGGCTTATTGTAGGATTAGGGATCCCTATAGAAAGTGGTCCCTCTAATGTAAGACCTAGAACCCTCCCTACTGAAAGGCTTAGATCCAGAACTCTTGAGGGTCCTTCTTTGCCTTTCCACTTTGATAGCTAGTTTGCAAACATCATCAAAAGAGCAATAGGACTACAATTCAACAGTGTTAGAAATCTCAGGCTTTAAGCCCCTTAGGAACCGGGCTATAATGGTCTCTTTGGGCTCTGGTACCTCACATCTCATCATAAGGGTTTCAAATTCCCTTAGATACTCCTCCACACTCCTCTCATCTTGCCTGAGCGCATGTATTTTTAAATAAAGATCTTGCTTGTAATCATTGGGCAAGAAGCGCCTTTTGAGCAACTTCTTTAGTTTCTCCCATGAATGAACCTTTTCCTTCCCATCTCGATCTCGTTGTTTCTTAACATTCTCCCACCAAAGAAGCATATTCTTTGAGATGAAAAATAACAGCTTTATACCTTTTCCGATCATCATACCCTTTGAATTCAAATACCCCCTCAATACGACGTAGCCAGTCAACAAAATCATTAGGGTCGAGAGTACCTTTTGAATTCTAGGACTTCAACACGTAAGCTTTGATCATCATCTAGTCTCCTCCTCCTCTTGCTTTCATCACTACTAGAATCTACATGAGATTCATCTTTGTTGCCTTGGGCGTCAAGGAGGAAGTTTTGCAACATCTGGAGGACATCAAACAATTGCCCTTTCAATTGGACGACATCAGATAATTGCTCTTTTACCTTGCCTAGCTCAATTGATAACATTCTATTTGCAGCCTCCCATGGTGGAATTGGGGAAGAATCACCATTATGATTAGATGAAGAATTGCCGCTTGGATTGAACATCTTGAGAAGAGCTCACTCGAAAGAATAACCTAAGCTCTAATTACCACTTGATGCAAATCTTATGGTGGGCTTGAGCGAGCTCGGGTTAAGAAAATAGGTAAAAATTGTTTTTTTTTTTTTTGGTGTTTTAGGGTTTTATGTGGGAAAGGGTGAGTATTTGTAGGGAGGAAAGAAGGAAAAACGAAAATATGAAGAACAAAAAAAACAAAAAATAGATGCCAATAAACTCCAAGACATAAAGGCAACGCCACCAGTCAAGGACCACGACTAATTCCTAGCAAGAATAGGATAAAGGATGCAAAAGTTGATCACACAACTTAGGGGTTTCTATTCTCTGAAAAAATAAGTCTCTTACAACTGAAACAATGCTCCCTTTAAATAGGCAGCTAAATCTAATTCTAGAAAGATCCTGGTAAATCAAGAATCCTTAAAACCTAATTCTAGAAGGATTCTGATAAATCAAAAATCCATATAATTAAGAAAGTCTTAACAAATCTGGATTCTGACAAATAAGGAATCCTAAACAAATCAAAAATCTGACAAGTATGGAAATCTAGATAAATCAAGAACCTAGACAATTATGGAAAACCAAACAAAAGGAAATATTCTCAAACAATAAAGTAAACCTAAGAAATTAAGTACTCAACAATTACTTAGGAAACCTCCCATATTAAAGCCTGCAGAGATGCTATGAAATATTCTTGGGTTGCTTCTTCAACCTTAGCCTTCTTGGACCCATTGGATTATATTGTAACCCAAACAAGTATGAATTGTCAAACTTAACATATGGGCTGGGCTAAGAGCTTGGGCTGACGTAGTTGCTCCCGCATCAGTTGGTTTGGCTGAGCTAGTTGCACCAACTGCTCGAGATGATAGAGATGCTAATGCCTACAGGGAAGGTACCACTTGTTCTCAGCTAAGCTACTGGATTCCCAGCTTTTAGTCGTCCCTAGGCGCTCACGTTTTTTGTCTGGGTGGAAGCTGGCGGCGGGGCTTGCTTAACCGGATACACGGAATTGGGATCTCTCCCGCTGGTTTCACAGCATTCCTTGAAACTTTGTTTCCATTCCGAAGAGAGAGGCAAACAAACTAACTACCGTGTTCCCTACCTTCACTCACTCTTTTAAAGACGGAGAAAGAAAGCGTAGGATCATCTCTCCATATACTCAATCGTTTATTAAATTAATGAAATTAAATTCAATAAATAATATTTTCTATTTTGATTTTGAGTATTAGCAGTGTGTTCATGGTCACTCCAAACATAGGATTTATGGACATCGACCTCCTTAGATTTTTCCCCGATGGATGCCGTTGATGAATAAGAAATCCAATCCCCTTTTTCAGCTGATATTTGACTTCCTTTTCCAGTCGAGGCAAACTCTGAATACTAGATATGACCTAAAAATAACAAGGGTCAAGGTCGGGACCAACATCCAGCCGAATGAGGGCAGCCTTTAGAAGCAAGAGGTTGGGAAACCAAGAGAACGCTTCGCGTTTTCTTATCTTCTTCCCGCCCGTTTGAGTAGGAGTAGCACTAAAAGAGGGATTAGGTTGGACGGATAACTGTGTTACCAGATGAGCTGCTTTGCTAGACTTGTCTAAAGTGGAATTCTCGATAAATCTACGAGAAATCTCATTCAATTAGATAGGGTAGTTAAAAAAAATGGGACACCGAAAGAATTGGGGCTGGGCCACACACGTGCTGCAATGGCAATTACAATGGGAAGCAAGGCTGTAAGGCGGAGCAAATCCGGAAAGATTACCTCAGTTCGGATTGTTCTCTGCAACTCGGGAACATGAAGTTGGAATCGCTAGACCGCTTGATTGTCTCGGCCGTGGACGCGCTGCTCGACCTAAGCCGGGTAGGTGGCTTAACACCTTGCTCAGTTTCCCGAGGACGGAGGCTTTACTTGGCTCCTTAGGTGTTAAGATACGTTTCCATGATTGTTTAATTATGGCTGACTGATATTGATATCATTGCCGGTCGAAAGAGTCTCCAATTTGACACTTAAGCGGTAAATCCAGGGGTTTAGTTTATCAGTCGATTGCGAAAGCCCCACCCATCAAGCAAGAAAGAAGGGGCTCTTCCCACGGACCATTGACTCTCTTTTTTATTATCGTAAATCGAGGATATTTGAGATTTTTTGCTTATATGAGTTTTTTCAATACTACAATGCTGGGATTAGTAACTAGTTCTAATTTGAGACAAATTTATATTTTTTTGGGGCTTTTTCAATAGGCTATGAAGAATATCCCAAACCTGGTGACTATCAAACTAGACGGCACCCAGCAGCCACGGTAAGACAGGGGGGGCAAGTGTTCTTCGGAATGACTGGGCGTAAAGGGCACGTAGGCGGTGACTTCTCAATAGACTGCCTCCTTTCTCAAGAAAGCATAGCCATCCCCTAAAGCTTACTCGAAAGCAAGCGCTATGATCAGTGGCCTATTTACCGAATCATGATTCTTTTTGAGTCCCATTTTTGCAAACGATTAAGACGGTGCTGATTCCGTAGATTTCGCTTTATTTATTATCATTTAGTTTAATTTTAATTTAAGTTTATGAAATTTGAATAAAATAAAATAAGGAGTTTTTATGCCGCGTTACAGCGGGCCTCGTTTTAAAAAGATACGCCCGTCTGGGGGCTTTGCCGGGACTAACCAGTAAAAGGGCTAGGACCAACACCATTCGAAGGTAGGTGGCCCGCCCCGCCTAAAACAGTCTGGCTTACACACATTCGCTCACTTAGGCCCTAAGAGTGTCTTGTAAACCAATTTTTCGATCTGGAGATCCCAGCAAGGCTGCCGGAGACATCACAAAGCCAGGGATGTCTCTTGCAGAAAGATCGATTCTTTGGGATCCTTCCTTTCTTCAACCGGAACTCACAGAGATAGAATCAGACTCAATAGTTACCTATCTATCGATGACATTTCCCGTTTTGTACTCCTCCTAACAAAACCTACCTTTTGACCGTTCTTGAAAGGAAGGGCTATGGGTGAGGGATAGCTCGACAACAGCCCAGAGTGCTCCTTGTTCAACAGTCCAGAGCTTCCTTTGATAGAAGGACTCGGGCTTCCACTTATAAAGGAAGAATACATTGGGTCATTCGCTCACTCCCTCGTATGCGCCTATTCCCTTAGGCGAGTGAAAGGGCGAAGGTGGAAGAGATAGACCTCTTTCGCTTAGTCGGGTTACGGGCGTTTGTGAAGGTGTAACGCTGTGGACATACGATAGCCATGTCTCCAGAGATAAAATAAAAAAATAAAAAAAGTAAACAAACCCAAGTAAATCATAGAGGAGAACCCGAGAGAGTTCCATAGGATTGCTTCTGCTGTTGATAAGAAAAGAAGACCGGTGCTTTAGGTTATGAAACTAAGGCCACTTACTTGATGATTATTTTGAACCTCACCAACTAGCTAATCAGACGCGAGTCCCTCCTCAGGCGGATTCCTCCTTTTGCTCCTCGAGATCTGAGAATTGATAGGTATTGTCCATATAATGAAAGCAGATCCTGGTCCATGGAGTCCCAAGAAGTAAGAACTCCAACCTATCCTCCCTTTCTATTTCTCGGCAAGCGGTTTCCTTTTGCACATTCATTAATTGAAAAAAAGGTAGCTTCCGCTTGCTTCCAAGCGGGAAAATGCCCAGTGGAGGGAACCTGTCGGGCTTTGGCGGTATATTTATCATGCACTTCTGGGACCCTGTCGGGCGACACCGCCAAAGCCCGATCTATCTAATTCAAATATGAAAGAAAAAGGAAAACTATGCCTTCATCATATGAAATATGACCATTAGGTAATAATAGCATGGCATTTTGAATTCGATATGAGAACAGAAAACATTTTATGTCAAAACAAATGCAGCCTTAATTTTTTTATGTGCCACATCACGAAAACTCAGGACTTAAGGAATCGAATAAGCAGCTAGACTTTGCCTGCTTTACTTACGGATAAGGAATTACCGGTCTGGGTGAGCGATCTTTGATGCTGAGGAAAGCGGGTCTTTGTTCTTGGTGTTGTTGGACTAAACAGGAACCAGAGGAATCCACCGAAGAAGATCCTTCTCCTTCTCGAAGAAAAGGAGGATCCGGACAAAATTGACATCTTCAACCAACATCCACCGTACGTACTTTTCGGTGCGGCCACTAAAGAATTGCTTATACACTAAACAGCTGCTTATATACGCGTCAATTGGGCTAGGCCCTTCCCATAGCGTCCCTTGCCGGATATTATCCTTTGGTTGTCGACTCGGTAGCTGTTCTCTCTTGTTAGGCAAAGCAGCCCTCCTTGTTCTGCCAAGGCGGGATGAGGCTGAGCCTAGTTAATTGAGTCGGTCCATGGATTTTCTTTCCTCTCCCACCAAATTGAGGCATAACCCGTGCTCAGGAATTTCACCTTCGTACACCTCGGATAGTTTCTTTCCATGCCATCCTTATTTTAATAGATGACTTAGGTTTATGTCAATTAAAAAGACATAAAAAAGATATTACAAACCTAGACCTTGAAATTTCTTGTAGTGCGCAGTCGCTTGTAGGTGGGCTAAGAAGGAAGCGGGTGAAGCTTGAAGACAATTAAATTAAGAGAACGAGCAATAATTGCTGGATTACACGAGATTACAGAGTATCCATTAGCCTCTGTACCAGTAGTGGAGTGTGTTGCGCGAAAGCACAACTGACCGAGTGTTAGGTCTATTTGGGGGGTTGTCGACCAAAAAGAGATCGACAAATTTCTTCTCCTATGGTGATCAACAAGAAGAGCACAAAGCTTTTTCGAGGAAGCACCCTCCAACTTAGATTAATTTTCCACATCTTTCTTACAAGTTCTTCCTCCTTAAATACTACTCAGAGACCTTCCTTCATGAGGGGTTCTGATGACACCTTACTACTAGCAACACAGCTACTACATAGTTATCATTATCATGACTTCTACACGGAACTCTTAGGGAAACACAAAACGTGAGTTCCTTACACTAATGAGTGCTTTGTTCTGGCATAACCAAAACCACACTGTTAAACAAAATATCACTTCCTCCAGGCATGCGAATGACAGGCTCCTCTGTCTTAAAGAGAATAGAACAAAGACATCACTTCAAAATAACTCCACCCCATTCGTTCTTCATGGCACTTTTCCCTTAGTGCCCTTGACTTCGTAACATATCACCCTACCCATTTGAGACCTTGTCCCCAAGGTCGAAATCTAGGAAACGTTGTTGTATGACCGTCCAATCCTCCCAAGGTGGCTTCATCAGTTGATAATCCTTGCCATTGGATTAACAATTATTGCTGGACCTTCATGATCCGTTGTTGTAGTATCGCTTGGGGAGCTGTTGTGGGAATCCCAGTTATTGCACATGGTTGGGGAAGAAGAGTTTGCACTTCGACAGTTTGCCCCACAAATTTGCACAAGCAAGAAATATGAAAAACGGGGTGAACCTGTGACTCCTTTGGCAGTTGGAAACGGTATGCAACCTTGCCAATACAGCTGATAACCTTGTAAGGACCATAGAATCGGGGAGAAAGCTTTAAGGACCTCCTCATGGCCACCGAAGCTTGGTAGTATGGTTGGAGGCGCAACACACCCAATCGCCCACCTCAAAATTAAGCTCATGTCTTTTCTTGTCGTAACAGCATTTCATGCGAGCTTGGGCAGCCTTCAGGTGCTCTCTGAGAGAGCGCATGACTTCTTCTCGGTCATAGAGGTCATGATCAACTGATTCTAATAAGGTAGTTCCAAGCACATATGGGAGCAAGGACGGGGGAGGCCTCCCATAAACAACTTCATAGGGGGATAACCCGGTGCTGCTGTTAATGCTTGTGTTGTGATAGAATTCTGCCCAGGCAAGCCACTTCATCCACTCACGAGGGTTGCCATTAACAAAGCAGCGCAAGTACATTTCAATGGATCGGTTAGCCACCTCAATCTGGCCATCTGTTTGAGGGTGGTACGCTGAGCTATAGGCACTGTGTGTACCTTGAAGACGAAATAATTCCTGTCAGAATAAGCTCGTAAATATGCTCCCCCTGTCACTTACAATGCATTTAGGTAGCCCATAAAGTTTAAAGATTTCATTGAAGAACAATTGGGCTACTGTGACAGCATTGTAAGGATGAGAGAGGGGAAGGAACCGAGCATATTTTGAGAGGCGATCAACAACAACCAACAATGAGTTCCTACCCCGAGAGTGAGGTAATCCATCTATGAAGTCCATGGAAACCTCAGTCCAAATTTGGTTGGGGATTGGCAGTGGTTGGAGTAATTCTGCCGGAACTTGATTGTCAGCCTTGTTGGCTTGGCAGACCGGGCAAGAACGGATGAATTCCTTAAGTTGGCTTCGTAATCCTTTCCAATAAAAATAGAGTGAAGTCGCTAGACTGTTTTTAGGAACCCTTCATGGGTGCTATCATGAAATTCCTTAAGGATGGCTGGAATAAACTCGAAATCTTCCGACAAGTACACTCTCCCTTTAAAAAAGATCAAACCAGCCTTGTATTCCCACAGCCCAATGGCTTCTCCTGTGGTAATGTGCTTGATAAGATCTTGTTGGCGAGCTTGAGTTTCCTCTCTAATGGGCGTCACCCATAAGGGAATGGGAGAGGACAGGGCACCACAAGAGACCAAGTCGAGACCATTGTGAACAGGTGGCTTGGCAGATTCTGGATGTCCCTCCCACGTGGTGGTGTCATTGCATGTTGGGGAGTTGTAGACCTTGCCACCTATCATTGCCTGCATATATTGACTAACTACTTCGGGCACCTTTCGGGGTGGTAAAAATGAAGCAGCAGTAGCATTAGTCGTCTGCACATTTTCTGGCAAGCGGGAGAGAGCATTGGCAGCCATGTTGTCACGACCAGGTTTGTATTCAATTCAGAAATCAAACCCGATCAACTCAGTGAGCCATTTCTGTTGGCTTGGGGTCGCTATTCGCTGTTCCCACAGGTATTTTAGGGCTTGTTGGTCTGTTCGGACAACAAACTCCCGTCCAAGAAGGTAATGGCGCCATTGGCGTATTGCCAAAAGTAATGCTGTCATTTCACGTTCATAAGTAGAAAGGTGTAAGCTCCTACCTGATAGAGCCTGATTGAAAAAGGCAATTGGTCTGCCAGCTTGAGATAGTATCGCGCCAATCCCAACGTTGGAGGTGTCACATTCCACAAGGAAGGGTTGAGAAAAGTCTGGCAACTGCAACATCGGTGTACTAGTCAGAGCTTGCTTTAATCTCCCGAAGGCTAACTCGGCTTGATCATTCCAGTAGAAGTTTCCCTTTTTCAGTAAGTCGGTAAGTGCCTTAGCCTCCATGCCATAGTGGTGAACGAACCTCCTGTAATAGCTCATTAGACCAAGGAACCCCCTTAATGCCTTGAGGGTTTTCGAACGAGGCCATGCTAGGACAGCTTGGACCTTCTCTGGGTCAACACGGACTCCCTTTTCACTGATTACATGGCCAAGGAATCCCAATTCCCTTATGCCAAACTCACACTTGGTAGATTTGGCAAAGAGGCGATGTGACTGCAGTGTCTCCAAGACCCAACGAAGATGCTGCAAGTGTTCAGTCCATGTGGCATTATAAACTAAAATATCGTCAAAAAAGATGAGAACGCACCTTCGCAACATGCTTCAAAAAACTGAGTTCATAAGAGATTGAAAAGAAGCTAGAGCATTTGAGAGTCCGAATGGCATTACCAACCACTCATAATGCCCTTCATGTGTTCGGAATGCTATCTTGTCGACATCCTGCGGTGCCACTCTTATTTGATGATAACTAGAACACAGATCCAGTTTAGAAAAAATAGAGGCATCATGTAATTCATTTAGCAGCTCGTCAACATTTGGAATGGGGAATCGGTTCTTGATGGTCTACATATTTAAAGAACGGTAGTCGACGCACATGCGCCAGGACCCATCTTTCTTCTTGACTAGGATGACTGGTGTAGAGAATGCACTGTTACTACGCCAGATGACCTCAGAGTCAAGCAACTCATGAATGATTCGTTCAATCTCCATTTTTTGATAGAAAGGGTACCGGTAAGGCTTCACAACTACCGGACTTCCCTCTTCCTTGAGGAGAATGCGGTGGTCTTCTTCTCTAGTTGGAGGCATGCCTTGAGGAGTCGCAAATACATCTTGGAACTCTCTGAGTAGAGCCCTTAATGGTGATGAGGCTCCTTCTTCGGTGAGTGACGTACCCCCTTCAACCATATGGCATTCAGACTTTTCCCAACATGTTCCTTCATCCAGTGACATGAGGTGTAGCACCACGCCATGTTGTTGTTTCTGAATTTCTTTGGTCATCTCATTGCTGTCAATGATCTTGTTTTGGGGCCCCCTTGTTCCTCCTGTAAGCTCCACCTTCTGGCCCTTGTGAGCAAACTTCATATTGAGATGAGAAAAATCCCAAAGAATTGGGCCCAGCGTGTGGAACCACTGGACGCCCATTACCACTTCAGCTCCATCGAGGTTAAGGATGATAAAGTTAGCTACGAACAGAGAACCACCCAAGGATATTTATAGACCCCTGCATACTCCTGAGCTAGTGATAGTGTCACCGTTTGCCAACTTGACGTGAAAAGCTCCTGCCTCAGCAAGGTCCTTCCCTAAGTGCTGAGCAAATCTTGCATGGATGAAGTTGTGCGTTGATCCTGAATCCATCAAGAAACGGAGTTTCTATGAAATGGATTGAATTGAGCCTTCCACCTTCATGGTTTGTGGGTTTGGTATCCCATAGAGAGCATGGAGCGAGACAACTTGATGCGAATGTTATGGTTTTTTTTGTGGGAAAAAGTGAGTGTTTGGTAGGGAGGAAGGGAGAAAAAAAACAAAAATAGGAATAATCAAAATAAAAGGATAGATGCCAACAAGCTCCAAGACGTAAAGGCAATGCCACCAGTCAAGGAAGTGTTCCACCACCAATTCCTGACAAGAATTGGATAAAGGATGCAAAAGTTGATCACACAACTTTGGGGTTTCTATTCTCTGGAAAAAAAACTCCCTTACAATTGAAACAATGCTCCCTTTAAATAGGCAGCTAAACCTAATTCTAGAAGGATCCTGGTAAATCAAGAATCCTTAAAACCTAATTCTAGAAGGATACTGGTAAATCAGGAATCCTTAAAACCTAATTCTAGAAGGATCCTGATAAATCAAGAATCCTTATAATTAAGAAAGTCTTAACAAATCTGGATTCTGACAAATAAGGAATCTTAGACAAATTAGAAATCTGACAAGTATGGAAACCTAAATAAATCAGGAATCTAGACAATTATAGAAAACCAAACAAAAGGAAATATTCTCAAACAATAAATTAAACCTAAGAAATTAAGGATTCAACAATTATTTAGGAAACCCTCCATATTAAAGCATGCAGAGATACTATGGAATATTCTTGGGCTGCTTCTTCAACCTTGGCCTTCTTGGACACATTGGATTATGTTGTGAACTCTTAATTCATTGATATTGGAACTCGTAATATTGGGCCTTAAGTGCATCCGTATCACAACTGGTAGTTCGGCTTGTTCTTCCATCATTTCTGCTTCCAACTCTTGGGCTACTACTACTCTGAATTCCTCCTCTTCTAGGTCCAGGCCTTCTAAGTAAAAAAGCTTTTTACAGCGATGAGCCGGATTGAACCGTTCATCACAGTTAAAACATAGCCCTTTGGCTCTCCTTTCAGCCATTTCTGTGGGTGACAGCTTACGAATGGGTCATGAACTTGCAGCAGGAAGAGTGCTGCTAGAGCCCCCTGGTGGTAGGGTTCGTTTAACTGGGGCAGAAGGTGCAAACCTCATGTAAGAAGACAGGCGGCCCCTTTGTTTGGCTTCAAAAATTTTGGCCATACCAAGAGCAGCTGATAAAGAAGTTGGTTTGGAAATCCGCACGTCCGCCTAGAGTTCCAGCTTTAACCCACTTATAAAACAGCTTAGTTCCTGCCTTGGCGTCATTTTTTCAGTTCGGAGGGATAGGTGTGAGAAGGCCTTGTGATACTCCTCCACCGTTCTAATTTGTCTGAGTTTGGTGAGGTCAGCGAAGTAGTCATTGAATTCGTCTGGTCCATTTCTTTCCATCAGGTCCTCCACCATTAGCTCCCATGTTACTCCTTCCTTACCGGATTGCTCCTTGAAGAGTCAAAACCACACTTGAGCTTCACCCTGCAAGTTCCAAGAGGAAATACACACCTTGTCCACATCAGAGGTGTTATGGAACTCAAAGAAGTGGTCTGCACGGCAAATCTAGTCCGTGGGGTCTCCCACTCCATTATAGGTTGGAAACTCCATCTTCATTTTGGTGCGGTTCTGCTCAACACTCGAGTCCACCTCCACTTCCTTATTTTTTTGATTTTCGCTGCTCCCTGGAGTATCTCCTTGGTGTTCTTGGTGGCTTTTTTAGATTCCTTCAATCTTGGCTTCCAATGCAGCAAACATTTGTTGCATGGACTGCTGCATGGCATTCTGGAGTTAGCGAAAACGATGATAAAACTCACTGACAGATGAGTTTCCCCCCTTCCTCAGACATCGCTGCCTTCGATGCCAGTTTGTTGCGCGAAAGCACAACTAACTGAGTGTTAGGTCTATTTGGGGGGTTGTCGACCAAAAAGAGATCGACAAATTTCTTCTCCTATGGTGATCAACAAGAAGAGCACAAAGCTTTTTCGAGGAAGCACCCTCCAACTTAGATTAATTTTCCACATCTTTCTTACAAGTTCTTCCTTCTTAAATACTACTCAAAGACCTTCCTTCATAAAAGGTTCTAATGACACCCTACTACTAGCAACACAGCTACTACATAGTTATCATTATCATGACTTCTACACGGAACTCTTAGGGAAACACAAAACGTGAGTTTCTTACACTAATGAGTGCTTTGTTCTGGCATAACCAAAACCACACTGTTAAACAAAATATCACTTCCTCCAGGCATGCGCATGACAGGCTCTTTTGTCTTAAAGAGAATAGGACAAAGACATCACTTCAAAATAACTCCACCCCATTCGTTCTTCATGGCACTTTTCCCTTAGTGCCCTTGACTTCGTAACAGAGTGGCTTGCTACTTTCAATCATAAAAGGAAAATTGAGCTTATAGATTGCCGGCTGCCGCCCCCTTATCCCGCAGAAAGCAAAGATCTGCAGGAGGATGATGATAGAGGAGGCTCGAGAGACCTGAGGTTCCTTGCAACAAGGATGGAGAATGAAGCAGAGGTTAGTCTAAGGGTCTTTCTCTTCACTTTTCACTCTTCAAGGAGCCAAGTAAAGCCTCCGTCCCTCGGGACCAACAAGGGGTAGTCTACGCCTTTCGGCCTGATCCCCGCTGTCCATTGAACCCACTCGGAATAATCCCCCCTTTGCCAGATTATTGCTAATGTAATCATAAAAAGCTAATTTTTCTAGAATTTTAGACCAAGCTTCTGATAAACTTTGATTTTCGACTAGCTTCGCGCCAAAAAAGCAGGCCTGAGGTCGGGCGGTCTGCTCAACCTGCCTTCAAAGAAGTTTCGAGCACACTGCTTGTCACATCGTTGCACGACCTAAGCTGGTCGTGCTTAAATCTAAAAAATAAAAATATATATTCTATAAATTACTACATAATGAAAATTACCACATAATGAAAATGAAAATGAAAAGAAATCAAGTTCAATGTTCAATCTAGAGAAGATCTTACTAATAATAAAATAATAAATGCGATGTGATTTCTCTTTAGGGTTTATTCAGGCTTTATGGGCTTTGTGTCCCACGCATCTAACCTGCTCGCGTGCTTCACCGGTTCCACCGAAAACTCTAATGGGTATTTCCGATGGCTACCTGCGAGGTCAATTGTGCTAGCAGAAGGGTAATTCCTTTGGTGCCTAGAGGCCAAACGCAGCAAAGCGACGACCCAGAAGCGGTTTCCCTCTCGTTAGGGGGACATGAGACGGCCATCTCGAGGCACATCACGACCTACAGGCAAGACCGGCGAGACCTGGGAAGACACAAAAACATCTCTGAACAAGGTTTTGGCACCATGCCAAATGTGTCCGAAGAAGAAGAGTAGAGCAAACGAAGCGTCCAACTGCTCGATGACCGAATTAGAGAGAATTTTACTGCTTTCTTTTCTCCCAACACTCTCGAACTGATATCTTACTGCAACAAAGCAAGCTTAGGAGGATTATGCACTCGGCGTGAATGAAAGCAACAATGAGCATTGCCTTCTTGATGCGAATCTTGTGGTGGGCTTGAGCGGGTTAAGAAAATATGTAAAAAAAAATTTTTTTGGATGTTTTGGGTTTTTTTTTTTGGAAAAGTGAGTGTTTGGTAACGAAAAAATGAGGAAAAATGAAAATAAGAATAACAAAAATAAAATATAGATGCCAATAAACTCCAAGAGGTAAAGGCAACGCCATCAGTCAAAGACCACCACCAATTCCTGGTAAGAGTTGGATAAAGGATGCAAAAGTTGATCACACAATTTTAGGGTTTCTATTATCTGAAAAATAACTTTACTTATAATTTAAATAATTAAGGAAAACCAAACAAAAAGAAATATTCTCAAACAGTAAAGTAAACCTAAGAAATTAAGAACTTAATAACTACTTAGGAAACCCCTTATAAAGACTGTAGAGATGCTATGGAATATTCTTGGACTGCTTTTCAATCTTAGCCTTCTTGGACCTATTGGATTATGTTGTGGACTCTTAATTCCTTGATATTAGAACTCGTAATATTGGGCCTTAAGTGCATCCACATCAATCTCCCCTTCTTGACAAAGATTTGTCCTCAAATCTTGATTGCTGCTTTGGGTTTTATCGCTTCATAAATCCACAATCTAAGTTTGTGCATACAAATCAATCTTTAACTCTGGCAGCCTACCCAAGTGTACAAATAAATGGCAAACTACTATGCTACTTGGATAGAAGTATACAACCTAAGCAACAATGTGATCCAAACAAGTAGTTAAAGTTATGGAATGTTTTTGCAACACCTTCATCAATAGCATCAAAAAGTCTTGGTGACTGTTGTTGACATGTCATCTTCTCATGATTTGACAATACAAACCCATAAAGGAAACCACTGTTCATGCTTAGTGCCTCTAAATTCTTCAACTCTTGGATGAAACCTTGAAAGTTCTTCTAATAGAATTTCTTCTATTGCCTTGTTTGGTAATATCTCATGCTTCGGTATATCTGAACTTCTTGGATCTATCTCTTTTTTAGGCATCACATCTTGCTCTAGAGGATCCAAGCACTTTGGATTTGCAATCATGGTTGTCGGTGCCTCAATTTTCAAAAGATTCAAACTTTCTAGGTCCACCTCCTTCTCTACCAACACCACTAGCTTTGGTAAATCCAAATCTTTTGGTTATACTTCTGTTGATGATGTTTCTTCTACTTGAACAACTTCTATGGCTTTCTTCAATGAAGCTTCTCTCTCATACCACCTTTCTATCCACATATCATAGTCTTCTTTGTCATAATTGTAGTTGTTCTGCTATTGGTATCTAGAATATGAAAAAGTGCAATCTTTTTTTTAGTTGCATCGTGGGTCTTGGCTTCGGGATTTGTTCATCTTGCACACGTCAACCTGGTCTTGGTTGAAATCTTTGGGCAAAAAGTGCCTTTTGAGTAGCTTCTTTAGTTTCTCCCACAAATGAACCTTCTCCTTTTCATCTCAAACTCTTTGTTTCTCAATATTCTCCCACCACAAAGAAGCAAAGTATTTGAGATGAAGAATAGCAACCTTATATTTCTTCCGATCATCATATGCTTGGAACTCAAACAACCCTTCAAGACAATATAGCCAATTAACAAAATCATTAGGATCAAGAGTACCTTTGAATTTTGGGATCTTAACTTGTAAGCTACAATTATCGTCTGGCCTCCTCCTCCACTCTCTTTCATCTTGGTTGCCTTGGGCACCTTTGCAAAAGCCTTTTAACTTCTTGAAGATGTCAGAAAATTGCTTCTTTACCTCGCCTAACTCAAGCAACAACATTTTGTTTCCAACTTCCCATGGTGGAATTGGTGAGGAATGGTCACTACGATAAGATAAAAAAATTGCCACTTAGATTAAACATCTTGAGGAGAGCTCACTCATAAGAATAACCTAGGCTCTGATTACCACTTGATGCGAATGTTATGGTGGGCTTAAGCGAGTTCGGGTTAAGAAAATATGTAAAAATCATTTTTTTGGGTGTTATGGGTTTTTTTGCGAGAAAAGTGAGTATTTTGTAGCAAGGAAAGGAGGAAAAATGAAAATAAGAATAACAAAAATAAAAGATAAATGTCAATAAACTCCAACACGTAAAAGCAATGCCACCAATCAAGGACCACCACCAATCCTTGGCAAGAATTAGATAAAGGATGCAAAAGTTGATCACATAATTTTAGGGTTTTTATTATCTAGAAAACAACTCTACTTACAATTGAAACAATTAAGGAAAACCAAACAAAAGGAAATATTCTCAAACAATGAGGTAAACCTAAGAAATTAAAAATTCAATAACTACTTAGGAAACCCCCTATATTAAAAATTGTAAAGATGCTATGGAATATTCTTGAGTTACTATTCAATCTTGGCCTTCTTGGACCTACCGAATTATGTTGTTGGCTCTTAATTTTTTGATATTGAAACTTGTAATATTTGGGCCTTAAGTGCATTCACATCACTTCTTATTCTCACCCCTAATGTCTATTGCGCGTCTTATTGGTCGTGTGGTTCATTCTTCAACATTAACAGATTAATCATCAACTTCTTCATATGGAAAAGTGGGTTCGTGCTTATGCCTTCTACGAAGCCTTTATGGCTTTTGTAACTTAGAAAGCCTTTAACTATCAGCCAAGCTACAAGACAAGAAGACCTAATGATGTGGGAGCAACTAAGTCAGCCCAAGCTCTTAGTCCAGCCCATATGTTAAGTTTGACAATTTATACTTGCTTGGGTCATAACATAATCCAATGGGTCCAAGAAGGCCAAGGTTGAAGAAGCAGCCCAAGAATATTCCATAGCATCTCTACAGGCTTTAATATGGGGGGTTTACCAAATAATTGTTGAGTCTTTAATTCCTTAGGTTTAATTTATTGTTTGAGAATATTTTCTTTTGTTTGATTTTCTATAATTGTCTAGATTCCTGATTTATCTAGGTTTCCATATTTGTCAGATTTCTGATTTGTCTAGGATTCCTTATTTGTCAGAATCCAGATTTGTTAAGACTTTCTTAATTATAAGGATTCTTGATTTATCAGGATCCTTCTAGAATTAGGTTTTAAGGATTCCTGATTTACCAGGATCCTTCTAGAATTAGGTTTAGCTGTCTATTTAAAGGGAACATTATTTCAATTGTAAGGGAGTTTTTTTCCAAAGAATAGAAACCCCAAAGTTGTGTGATCAACTTTTACATCCTTTAAAAAAAAAAAACAAAACAAAACACCAAAAAAACAATTTTTACATATTTTCTAAACCCGAGCTTGCTCAAGCCCACCATAACATTCACATCAAGTGGTATCAGAGCCTAGGTTATTCTTTCAAGTGAGCTCTTTTCAAGATGTTCAATCCAAGCGGTAATCCGTCATCTCATCGTAATAGTCATTCTTCGTCTGATCATAATGGTGATTCTTCCCTAATTCCACCATGGGAGGCTGCAAATAGAATGTTATCAGTTGAGCTAGGCAAGGTAAAAGAGCAATTATCTGATGTCATCCAGTTGAAAGGGCAATTGTCTGATGTCCTCCAGATGTTGCAAAACTTCCACCTTGATACCCAAGTTAGTTTAGACGCAAATGAGAAGGCCAAAGCCATGAAAAGGCTTCATGAGAGTGTTCGTTCTCAAATCGAAAAGGCTAATGAAGCATACAAAAGGAAGGCCAATAAGTGTCGAAAGCCTTCTCAATTTCATCTAGGAGACTTAGTTTGGGTGCATCTGCGAAAGGAGCGATTTCCATCCAAGAGAAAGAACAAGTTAGCCCCTCGAGCTGATGGCCCTTTCGAAGTGATTTCCAGAGTTGGGGATAATGCATACAAAATTGATTTACCAAGTGAATATGGAGGAGTTTCTGCCACATTCAATGTTGGTGACTTATCCCCTTATTTGGAAGACGCTGATCTTGAGGATTTGAGGGCAAATCCTAATCAACCCGGGGAGATTGATGTGGGAACAACTACGTCAGCCCAAACTCTTAGTCCAGCCCATATGTTAAGTTTGACAATTTATACTTGCTTGGGTCACAACATAATCCAATGGGTCCAAGAAGGCCAAGGTTGAAGAAGCAGCCCAAGAATATTCCATAGCATCTCTGCAGGCTTTAATATGGGGGGTTTCCCAAATAATTGTTGAGTCTTTAATTCCTTAGGTTTAATTTATTGTTTGAGAATATTTCCTTTTGTTTGGTTTTCTATAATTGTCTAGATTCCTGATTTATCTAGGTTTCCATACTTGTCAGATTTCTGATTTGTCTAGGATTCCTTATTTGTCAGAATCCAGATTTGTTAAGACTTTCTTAATTATAAAAATTCTTGATTTATCAGGATCCTTCTAGAATTAGGTTTTAAGGATTCCTAATTTACCAGGATCCTTCTAGAATTAGGTTTAGCTGCCTATTTAAAGGGAGCATTGTTTTAATTGTAAGAGAGTTTTTTCCAGAGAATAGAAATCCCAAAGTTGTGTGATCAACTTTTGCATCCTTTATCCAATTCTTGCCAGGGATTGGTGGTGGAACACCTCCTTGACTGGTGGCGTTGCCTTTACGTCTTGGAGCTTGTTGGCATCTATCCTTTTATTTTGATTATTCCTATTTTCGTTTTTTTTCTCCCTTCCTCCCTACCAAATACTCACTTTTTCCCACAAAAAAACCAAAACACCAAAAAAATGATTTTTACATATTTTCTAAACTCGAGCTCGCTCAAGCCCACCATAACATTTGCATCACCTAAAGCTGTAAGTGGAGAAGAAGATGCAAGATACGGCTTTTCCGACATCGGGTTTTGGAGACCCACGTTCCACTGAACTGAACTAAGAGCGCTTTCTTATCACAGTAGATACGACTATAATCGAAGGAGCTCTTGAAAGAGCACCTAGTAGTTGAGAGAACAATCCGATTTAAACTTCGGTGCTATGGGCTTTGGGACGCCTCGCGAGCCGGGTTTCTAGAGATGAGGCCTTTTGGCGAAGCCAAGTCAATTTCGGGCCACCACTTGCTTTCAATAGTTTGACCGGTAAAGGTTGATTTTTCCTACGTTCTTGCTCTCCATGACTGACAGCCGGGTCACTTTTCTTCCATTCCGTCCCCTCATAAGAAGAAAGATATCGAATGATCGATTCACCATTGAGAGCATTCGAAATCGAGAAATTTCTACCGTAGCGGGTGCTATCCGAGAACAATTAGCCGATCTGGATTTGAATGATAAAAGCCTTTTGCTACAAGCTGTTTGTACCTCTATATAAAAAAACCATCTTACTTGTATTTGATCTTGTAAGCCCATCCCTTATCCAAAGTCTCTTGATGATTCTATATCTATAGAATCCGCATAGATATAGAATCTGCTTCGTCCATTCTGGGAGGCCGACGATAGTTGACGGAGTTCTCCTAGTGCGGGAGTGCCCGTCCCATTGAACTTGCCCTCTCAAAATTCAATGCATAGAAGTAGTGGACCGGGAATTCCGCATTGCACTGGCCTGGACCCACTTTCTCTTGGGCAACTGCGCCCAAACCGTAATAAATGGCAAGGACGGCCGGAGCTATGGCTACTCTCTTTCCCTGCACCAAGACCTGACGAGTAGTCATAGGTGCGCTTGAGTGAGTGTGCCTGGTAGGAAGAGAAGGTCCCGGTGGTGAAGGAGTAGGTTCGGGTGCACTTCTTTCAAACTAGTAGAAAATAGTAAGATTTTTTACACAGATAGTAAGCTGAAGGCTAATATCTTAGGGTAATCCTCAGTCTGGTTGCCATATAATTTTGTCTTCCAGTGGTGTTTGGGATAGGTGGATATTGAGTATGGCTTGGCCTGTTTGATCATCAAAGTCATCGTTTCGTCAAGAAATTTTTTAAAAGGAACAAGGAAGCTTGACTGAGGAAAGAAGTCAAGGAAACCGGACGAATTTTTGGTTTGATCCTCTGTCATTGGTTGCTCAACTATGGCTTCAGTGGATGGCTTCTCCCCTACTTCACTCACACCTTCTTCACTAGTAATCTCCACAACCTTCGGAGTGGCACCGAATTCTGGGTATTTATTCGTGCACGAAATTGAGAAAAGTCTGTGTTCAGGTAGCTCTGGAATCAAACCCCCGGTATTCCTATCAATACTTCGGTTTTCAAGACCGACTCTTTCAACCGCTCAGACATCCATCCCCTTTGCGCTTCGCTTTACTTCTCGAGTATATTGCTCAATACGTTCAAGGGAAAGTTTTGGGCAAATGCTCAACGAAAGTCTTGGTGAATCGCTTGATCCAGCTCATGTTTACCACTGCTCTATCCAGATGGGCCCGTCCTCGCTTCTTTTAATTTCCTTACATTCTAGCTGAAGGAGAGACTTAACCTCTACTTAGAAAGGGGCAGCGGTACCACGCTCTTCCGTGCTCGTAGGTTGACTTCCCTTATGCATCCAGTTGCTTCACTAATGTGAATAGGTTATACAGAAGGGTGGGTTAGTTTCCGTATGATTTGAGCAGTTTGGTATGTACTTGCACCATAGTTGGCCTTTTCCTGCCTCGAAGAGGAGAGAGAACCCTATCCCAATGCGAGACCTGGTTTTGGCTACCCGAGGCATTCGAATGGGCCGCTCCTATCATTCCTTGGCATTGCAGCTCCTCGATTAAGGCCTACTAATCGGTGACCAACCTTGTGTACGTTTTTCATGGAAAGAGAGGATAGAGAGTGCTCGTGCTAGGACTTCAGATTCCATTGTGTACCGAAAGGTCGTGAGAGATAGCAAAAAGATGCATCAATTTGCGGGTTCCGACGTGCCCAGAGGCCAGAGGCGAATCCGTTCACGGTCCGTAGGACCAACACCATTCGAAGGTGGGTTGTGTGATGAAAAGGAGCCCTTAATCAGCTTAAACAATTAAAGAAACCTCAACTTACCTATTTGACTATAGAACGGCTCTTGGTGGAAAGGCGACCATTCCCGTCTGGTCTAATCGCATTTGAGGACTTCTAGTTCCTATCCGCGTTCAGCCTTACGCGTGAAACGAATCTCCAGCATTGGTCACCATTGGCGACATGGCCAAGCGGTGAGGCGGGGGACTGCAAATCCTTTTTCCCCAGTTCAAGTCTGGGTGTCGCCTGATCAACAAAAAAATCAGAATATCATAACTTCGATTCCTGCATCGTTTGCAAACATATCTTATCTGGGAAAAGGGCTTGAAGGCGGAAAAGGCATATAGAATGGTAACGGCCGTAAGGATAGGTACTCATTCCCGACCGCTTTCAGTTGGTGTTCATTGCTGAGTGATCGCTCGCTATCTGGCTGTTGGTCCGGAAGCTTCCTCTCTCCCAGCACATTTTATTGAAATTTAGAAGAATAACCTAAATTAATTTGAATTTTTTGTGTGTTTCCGAAGTAACTCTCATCAATTAAAATTAATTTAATGCCTATTGGTATTCCAAAAGTACCCTTTCGAAGTCCTGGAGAGGAAGATGCACCTTGGGTTGACGTATAGTGCGACTTGTCGTTCCCTTTCGTGTGAATTCCCCAGCAGCGAATTAAAAACTTGTGGGGCTATCCACTCCATCTCTCGAGCCCCAAAGAAAGACGAAAAAAAACTGCAATTTTGCAGTGAAAGTTCAAGTCGAAGATCAAAGTGAAAGTTGCGGATCGATGGGACCACACCACTCTACACTTAGGCTTGCTAGCCTACACCACAACTTAAGCCCTTCACTTATACTCACACTCTCTTCGTTTCTCACTTTATGTACTTGACTCCCATACTTTTCTGGCGAAACCCGCCTGCAACCCTCTCTTTCCTACGCTAAGCTAGCGGCTTTTCTCGAGCTAGAGATGTTTCACTCTCCCATGCTCCTTAGGTTCTTTAAATTCCGAAGGTGGCGTAGCTACCGAGATCAATGCAGTCAGGGCCCCTCTCGATCTTATTCATAGTTGAGAAGAGAGAAGGAGTCTAAATCAATGGACCTGTTGAATCGAGAAATAGGTTTGATTGTCTATCTTTTTGATATAATATATATAAGGCATCCTCCGGATAATTCATCCCTTTTAAACAAGTCTAAATTATCGATTGAAGTTTTTCTATTTTGAATCATCTTAGGTCTAATTCCTATTAGGTTAGATATCGTTTGGATTTGATTGTGTCATAGATTTATAATTCTAATTAGGTTTATCGTTGTATGAACTGCATTGCTGATATAATCCCAAATTCTAGTTATAATTCCTATGTTAATAGGTGTGGGACTTCTTTTCCCCAAGGCAACAAAAAATCTTCGTCGCACGTACTCTATCTCACCCCGGATTGAATTGAATGGGATTCCGCCTGAAACGAATCCCTTGCTTTGATAAGAGGAGGTGGACTAGACTTTGAAATGGAAGATAATCATTATCTGAAATCAAAGAGAAGTTTTTTCAAATAAAGCAAGAAGAAAATAAAACCTTACCACAATACGACCATCGGGGATGGAGATAGACCTCCAAGCACATGAACTGGATCTGGAAAAGACTAAACAGAATCTGTGATAAGTAAGCGCCTGCGTTCAGTAAATCGCAATTCTTTTTGTGTGTGGTTCTCGAACGAGCAATCGAAAAGATTCTGGAGCATCCTCGGGTTTAGGTATTGTTCTTCCAATGATTGTAGTACTTCCAAAAGCAAGTTCGCCACCAACTGTAGCAGAACCATCTGCTAAAATTTGTCCCTTTTTGATGCATTTACCTCGCGAAACCTGTGGTTTTGGGCCCTCTGTACCCAAAACAGATGCGCTGACCAGACTGCGCTACACCTCGTCTCACCCCCCGGAGCATGGATTTTTTTTTGCATTGGGCTCTTTCATTAACTGATATAAATATCGGCTAGTCTACCATATTTTTTTTCTTGAAGTGAGATTCTTGCCGAATCCGAGTTTGCTGCTCCAACCATTACCAAACTAATACCTATTCTGTTTAGTACTTCAAGTGCTTCTCTTGCATACACATGCGGATAGCCATACGCCCCGCGTGGCTAAAAGTAAGCCAAAAGAGCTTACTTTGGGCGAACATCATGACAAGAACAAAATCATTAAAAAATAAAGTTGTTTGATTTGCCAGCCTTGGCCTAGAGCAATGAAGAGGTCCCAAAAGCTGTTATAAGCTGGAAGCTAAGAAGCTACCTCACTACTAGCTTTTAGTCTTAAGCAGGCAGCGGCGGTAAGGAATGAATGTTCTACTATACTATCAGCCATTTCATTAGGACAGCACTTGCGAAAGGCCAACCGAGATCGGATATAGCTGGTTTTCCCCGAAATCTATTTCAGTAGAGCGTATGATGTCGATGGCCTGAGGTAGAGCACTCAATGTGCAAGGGTGGCCCCATTTCACCTTACCAACCCCAGGCAGATGAATTCAACTCTAAATTGAATAATAAATAATACAATT
Source organism: Casuarina equisetifolia (assembly GCA_028551475.1). NCBI lineage: Eukaryota > Viridiplantae > Streptophyta > Magnoliopsida > Fagales > Casuarinaceae > Casuarina > Casuarina equisetifolia. The sequence continues at coordinate 65,878 of JAKISB010000011.1, forward strand.
ACGATTGCTTTGTTTATGTAGTCCCTGAAAGAAAACCATAAGCGTATGAAGGGAGGCCTAATTGCATGCTTCGCCCGGAAAGTCCATCTATTTGATAGCCTTTTGATAGAAAATCATTATCAATGTCTTATTTATTTATTCAATTGATGTAGACGGGAAGGCAGGTCGAGCAGACCGCTTGTCACCTCTTGGTAAAGAAGTTTCGGCCAACAATCTTTATGATTGTTACATAGAGAAAGGCAAGCCTGAGATGCGACAAGGCAGGTCAAGAAGACCGCTTGTCACCTCTTGTTTGAAGGCAGGTCGTGCAAAGAAAATCATTACCATGTTGTCACGTTCAGGATCTTTTACCCTTCGGTCTGCAACTTGCAAAATAGAAAACCTTCCTTTGTTCTTCTTCCTACCTATGGCTACAAAGCAAAACAAAACAAACCTGCATCTAAGGGATGCAGAACCTCAGCATCTACTAGACACTGGACAACAGCATCAACCAGACACTGGACGGAATAGAGTTCTCTGACAGCACCAAAAACTCCTTCTCGATACTTCTCCCCTTCCCTTTAGAGACCCCCAAAAGACTTCTTTTCCCTTCCTAAATATGACAAAAACCCTAAACTACCCTTACAAGCTATTAAAATAACATACATATATACAATGCAGAATTTCGGGGATTGCAACAACTCCCTCCTCCTTAAGAAACAACCTTGTCCCCAAGGTTGAAATTTGGATAACGTAGTTTGAAGTCCTCTGCTAGCACCCAAGTGGCATCATTGGAATTCATCCCTTTCCACATCACCAACCACTCTTCATAGTTTTTGTGGATACGAGTTCCCAAGACAGCTTGAGGTTGTGGAATAAGAGTTCCATCCTGCTCCCCCACCTAAGGAAGATCTTCCTACACGTCTACCTTGTCTCCAATATATTTCTTCAGGACTGAAACATGAAAGACCGGATGTATTTTCGAGTCTGCTGGTAAGTTCAACTTGTATGCTAACTTACCCACTCTCTCCACGATCTGATAAGGCCCATAGTATCTAGCCCTCAACTTCTGGTCACGTCTCGCTCCCACTGAAAGCTGTTTGTAAGGCTGAAGGCGAAGGAATACATAGTCTCCCACCATGAATTCTCTATCTGTTCTTCCTTTGTCATATACCTTCTTAACACGACTCTGGGAACTTAGAAGTTTCTCCCTGAGCAATCTTAACATCTCATCCTTTTCCATTAGTTCCTTTTCTACAGCCTCCACTGACGTTGCACCTGGGATATAATCTAAGAGCATAGGCGGGGCTCTTCCATACACTACCTCATATGGGGTCTTACCTGATGAACTATGCACACTGGTATTGTAACAAAGCTCCGCCCAAGGTAACCATTTCACCCATTTCTGAGGTTGATCACCAGTGAAACACCGTAAATACATCTCCAAAACTCGGTTAACTGCCTCTGTTTGACCATCAGTCTGAGGATGATAAGCGGTGGAATAATTCAACCTGGTTCCATGGAGATTAAATAGCTCTGTCCAAAAGAGACTAATAAAGACTTTATCACGGTTCGAAACAATTTTCTGAGGCATGCCATATAGTTTATAAATATTTTGGAAGAACACTTCTGCTACTGAAGCTGCAATATAAGGGTGACTAAGTGGTATGAAGTGGGCCATTTTAGACAAATGGTCCAGCATAACCAAAATACAGGTCTTCCCCTTCGATGGTGGCAGCCCTTCAATGAAATCCATAGAGATCTCCGTCCATACCTCATGCGGCACCAGTAGGGGCTGTAACAATCCTACGGGATTGGTGTTTAAGCTCTTGTTCTTCTGACACGTCAAACACCTCTGCACTACATCTTGCACAAGTTTTTTCATGTTAGGCTAGTAAAAAATAGCACGTACCCGTTGCAAAGTCTTGAACACTCCTTCATGAGTAGCACCATGGATCTCCTCGGTTATTGGTCTAGAAAGGTTGGAGTTTGGTCCCAAATACAGCTTGTTCTTGAAGAAGATTAAGCCATTTTTATACTCCCAAGCTTTTCCTAACTCACCTGCTTGTATTTGCTTTACCAAGGATTGTAATTCAAGGTCACTTGTAACTTCCTCCTGAATTGGTTCAACCCATTTAGGCACAGGTGTTGAAATAGCAGCCAAGGATTGATGTGGGAGCAACTACGTCAGCCCAAGCTCTTAGTCCAGCCCATATGTTAAGTTTGACAATTTATACGTGCTTGGGTCACAACATAATCCAATGGGTCCAAGAAGGCCAAGGTTGAAGAAGCAGCCCAAGAATATTCCATAGCATCTCTGTAGGCTTTAATATGGGGGGTTTCCTAAATAATTGTTGAGTCCTTAATTTCTTAGGTTTAATTTATTGTTTGAGAATATTTCCTTTTATTTGGTTTTCTATAATTGTTTAGATTCTTGATTTATCTAGGTTTTCATACTTGTCAAATTTCTGATTTGTCTAGGATTCCTTATTTGTTAGAATCCAGATTTGTTAAGACTTTCTTAATTATAAGGATTCTTGATTTATCAGGATCCTTCTAGAATTAGGTTTTAAGGATTCCTAATTTACCAGGATCCTTCTAGAATTAGGTTTAGCTGCCTATTTAAAGAGAGCATTGTTTCAATTGTAAGGGAGTTTTTTCCAGAGAATAGAAACCCCAAAGTTGTGTGATCAACTTTTGCATCCTTTATCCAATTCTTGTCAGGGATTGGTGGTGGAACACCTCCTTGACTGGTGGCGTTGCCTTTATGTCTTGGAGCTTGTTGGCATCTATCCTTTTATTTTGATTATTCCTATTTTCATTTTTTTTTCTCCCTTCCTCCCTACCAAACACTCACTTTTTCCCATAAAAAAACCAAAACACCAAAAAAATGATTTTTACATATTTTCTAAACCCGAGCTCGCTCAAGCCCACCATAACATTCGCATCAAGGATCCTTCTTCTTCTCTATTCCCCACCTCATTCTTACGAGATAATGCATCTGCGGCCTTGTTTTCTTTTCCTGGTTTGTACTCAATACTAAAGTCAAATCCCATTAGCTTGATCAACCACTTCTGCTGAGTTGGAATGATTATTTTCTGTTCCCATAAATGTTTAAGACTTTTTTGATCAGATCTCACTATAAACCTTCTCCCTAACAGGTAGTTTCTCTATTTATTCACTGATAGTACTAGCGCTAAGAGCTCTTTTTCATATGTGGACAGCAAGAGATTCTTCCCCTTCAACATGTGACTAAAGAAGGCAATTAGATGTCAATTTTGAGAAAGCACCGCACCAATACCAGCCCCTGAAGCATCACACTCCAGCACGAATTCTTGCTCAAAATCTGGTAAGGCTAAGACAGGTGCGCTGGTCATAGCTCTTTTGAGCTCTTCAAAGGCTTTCTCCGCTGTCACATTCCAACAGAAGTTATTTTTCTTCAACAACGCCGTGAGAGGAGATGCTATCTTTCCATAACTTGCTATAAACCTTCTATAATATCTAGTTAACCCCAAAAAACTCCTTAAGCTCTTCACATTCTTTGGTTTCTCCCACTCTAACATAGTTTTAATTTTTTCTTCATCCACTTCAATTCCTTTATTACTAATGACATGACCCAAATACTTCACTGATTCCTGTCCAAAAGCGCACTTACTCTTTTTTACATACAATTGATGCACCCTTAATTCTCCAAAGACCTTATCCACATGTACTAAATGTGCACTCCAATCCTTACTATACACCAAGATATCATCAAAGAATACCAATACAAATTTCCTTAAGTACTCCTTGAAAACTGAATTCATCAAGGCCTGAAAGGTTGATGGGGCGTTGCATAAGCCGAAGGGCATAACCAAGTACTCATAGTGCCCTTGGTGTGTTTGGAATGCAATTTTATAAACATCCCCTGGATGCATTCTTATTTGGTGGTACCCTGAGCGTAGGTCTAGCTTCGTAAAGAATCTTACCCCATGTAACTCATCCATTAACTCTTCCACTGTGGGTATCGGAAATTTGTCATTCATGGTTTGTTTGTTTGTTAAGTGCCCTGTAATCAACGCAAAGGTGCCATGAGCCATCTTGTTTTCTGACTAGCAATACCGGTGAAGAGTAAGGACTAGTACTAGGCCTAATAACCCCTGCATCTAACAGTTGTTTAACCATCTTTTCTAGCTCATTCTTTTGATAATGAGGGTACCGATACGGTCTAGTAGCAATCGGCTCGCTTCCCTCTTTCAAAGGAATGCGATGGTTGAATGCTCTAGTGGGTGGTAGTCCGACTGGCTCTTCAAAGATGTCTTCATATTTCTTCAACAACTTTTGGAGTCCTTTTCCCACTTCTTCCTCGTCCTGGCACTCTAAGGAATGTAGTTGACCTTCTTGGACGCCACCATGGCCTTCTATATGCTCCTGCACTCGGTTAATGTACAAGAGAATTCCATTCCCAGCCTTTCTAACCTCTTTACAGAACTGTTTTCCCCCCATCATCTGACTCTCACCAGCCCTTAAACCTTGAAACGAAACCCTTTTCCCTCCTAGCTTGAAGGATAGTCTCAACTCTGCATAATCCATTTCCACTGGCCCTAAGGTTTTAAGCCATTGTGCCCCTAAAACTGCATCTGTTCTTGGTGTATCCAATAAGAAAAAATCCAATTTCAATTTTGTTCCTTGAATCTCCACCAACAAGTTCTTACATAATCAAGTCCTCATCTTATTTCCATTCGCTATAGCTACCACCAACTCCTTATCCCCATTGGGTTTAATTCCCCATTTCTCTACTAACTTGTTATTTAAGAAGTTATGAGAGCTGCCAGAGTCAATTAAAATACATAACATCTGCTTATTCTTCCCAATAGTTCCCATCACTCTTATTGTCTCTGAAGTTAATGAACCATCCATAGCCTTTAGAGAAATTTCTGGAACCACATCCGTAAGCTCCTTCTCTTCCTTCCCCATTTCATCTTCTTCACTCTCACTATCATCTTCCTTTTCACCTCCCACGATCACAAATAATTTTCCCTTGCATTTGTGCCCCACCGTATATTTTTCATCACAATTAAAGCATAAACCTTTCTCCCTTCTTTCTTAAATCTCTTTGGGAGTTAACTTCTTTCTTCTGTGAGTTGATTTTGTGCTTTTCGTTCCCCCACTACTATGATAAACTACTTTCTTAGGAGAATTCCATTTGTCTTTCTTCCCCACATTACTCGGGATCTCAAAAAGGCGAGTGAATTTAATTGCTTAGGCCAAATCCTTTGGATTTCTAGCATCTACCTCCTTTCTCAATTCCTCTGTTAACCCAAATAAAAAACAAGCCAGCTCCTATTCTTCACTTATATAAGCCACTCTAAGTAATTGCCTAGTGAATCTAGCATGAAATTCATCTACAGTACTTTCTTGATGGATCTTAAGTAATTGAAGAAAAGGCCTATGGCCTCGAGCAGATCCATACCTCATTAGTAGCTCTCTAGTAGGGAGGGACCAAGTAAGCGGTTCGTCACCCAACTTCTTCAGCAGGAACTCCAAGCAAACTTGTGCTTCACCCTCCAAATACCATGAGGCAACCTCTGCCTTATCCTCCTCTGCATGAATCATATTTGCACGAAAAAAATGATTAGCCCTTGATACCCACAAAGCTGGGTCAGATTCTCCATCATAGAAGGGAAAATCAAATCTCGGACTTCTAATCCTGGGTTGCCACCCATACTGCCCGTAACCTCCCATATCCACATGTTGTCCACCCCAATCCTGATTCCATTTGCGGTTATTGCCACATGGAGGTTCTTCCCAATACTGTTGTCTTCGAAACTTTCTATCGGGAGGCTCACCGTTGAATTCTCGCCTGTAATTCCGCCATTGGGGCGATGGTTCTTCTTGCAGGCGTTGTCTCCCATTCCACTCTTGATACCCATAGCCCCTACGTCGAATCTGGCCGAGTGGGTCACCTTCAAAATCCTCAACATAATGCCTTCGTCCACGCCCATTAGTGAAATCTTGGTTCCAAGTTGTATTGTAGCCACCCAACGCGTCATTTTGCTGTTGTTGCCGACGGAAATTTCTGTTTCGTGTCTTTTCAAAGCTCCTTAACTCCTCTTCAATCTCCTGTTGGTTCTTCCTCGACAAAAGTTCCACTTGATTTTGATTTGGCTTACCGGACCCCTTCCGGTTATCATCTAATTCATCATCTTCATCCTTGGGCTCTTGCTTTATTTCTTTCTCCTTACTACCAGAAGTCCCTATCTTGCCAATCTTAGACCCATTTGAACCTCCCACATTTTCCTTCTTTACTCCCATGGTTGCAAACATTTCCAAGATCTGTTGGAATTTCCAGTCAGTCTCTGCTTGGTACTTCTGCATTTCTGCCTGAATCATTGCCACACTCATTTCCTCCATTTGCAGCACCGAATCTAGCTCTGGTACCAATTTGTCACGTTCAGGATCTTTTACCCTTCGGTCTGCAACTTGCAAAATAGAAAACCTTCCTTTGTTCTTCTTCCTACCTATGGCTACAAAGCAAAACAAAACAAACTTGCATCTAAGGGACGCAGAACCTCAGCATCTACTGGACACTGGACAGCAGCATCAACCAAACACGGGACGAAATAGAGTTCTCCGACAGCACCAAAAACTCCTTCTCGATACTTCTCCCCTTCCCTTTAGAGACCCCTAAAAGACTTCTTTACCCTTCCTAAATATGACAAAAATCCCAAACTACCCTTACAAGCTATTAAAATAACATACATATATACAATGCAGAATTTCGGGGATTGCGACACATGTAAATTTCCAATTGCTGTTAGGACGATGGGGACGATAGAGAGTCCTCTAGCCCGGTCCCGTCCTTGCATCCTTAATGTCAATCGAAGTCGGAACAGGCTTACGCGGAGATCGTCTCACAACTACGGAAGAGGAAAGGTTCTTTTTTTAGGATACTTTCGGGAACAGATCCGGTGGAGATGGGGTGGGGCCTGTAGCTCAGAGGATTAGAGCACGTGGCTAGCATTGTACAAGTGCTTAAGGCTCCTTCGGGCCATGCCCACAACTATTATAGTTGGCAAGGCTGGGAAGCAAGCTACCAGCGCCTATCGGCGAGAACTAGGCTTGGCTTGCTTGTATCAGCCTCTCCTGTACTGTAGTAGCGAGGATAAACGTCGCATTCCCCACCTCTCTCAAGTCGAAAAAGCCGTATGCTTTGGAAAAAGCTTGTACAGTTTGGGAAGAGGTTTTGATTGATCAAAAAGAAGAATCGTCCCCTCTCCATGGAAGGCGGATTCCCCCATCAAATCCATGAGCGTCCACCCTTTTGCTTTCTTTCCCTTCAACGGAACATACTAGCCAAAGTTTCCCCTCTCTTCCGCTACTGAACATTTACCCAATCGGCTTTGGACCCGGGTAGTTCTTGACGACTTTGTGCGGTCGAATTGACAGCTTTCTTCCTTTGTTCACCTATGTGATTCTGTATTCACAATCTCTAACATCATTCTTGATTTCACATTTACCATTCCTCTTCTTAGAAACATATGTTTCGGAAAAGGTTAAATCATTCGAAAGAGTAATCATTTTTCTATCAGCAGCGGGCTGCCCTTACACTGAACATCTACATAATGATGGTGAGTGGTTAGGATTTGTATGTGACCATCGATTGGCCTCACATTTCCCGGTGGTAGGAGGAACTTCCATAGGTTTCCTGAAGAACAGAAGGGGCGGATGAGGGTACCGCACCTCCGAGCCCCCCATATCCGCGAACAAGGCGAAGTGGGGAAAAGTGGCAATTTCCAGAAAGAAGTGCGTTTTGAATAGCTAGAGAGAGGTGTAAGCACCACGAGGTGTAAAGCGATCTCGTACTAAACGAAACGACTTTCACTTCCCATAACCAAAATGGTGGCTCGAATCTTTAGTATTCTCTTATTTGTTACCTGTGTCTACGATGTAGGCAGAGTACCGTCAATGGTATATCAAGAACAAGAACAAGCGGATATAGTTGAATGGTAAAATTTCTCTTTGCCAAGGAGAAAGAAGATGCGGATCGTCAACAAACCTTAGCTATTCGTTGAATCCTTGAAGAGGCTTTCAAACGACGTATAAGCTACAGGATAAGCTTAGAGAAATGTTCATTTGCTGAGAGTGAAAATATTTTGTATGTTGATCCTTCATTGTGAGCCAAGTAACTCTTGATTTGTGCTTCTATAGCATTTCTTCTCGCCTTTCCCTTCATTCCGAGTCAAGGGGATTGGGGATTTCCCTTAATTGCCTCTTAGTTCCTGCAGGTAGGCTGCTGTGATCGAATGCCATTAGACAGAATTTCTCAATATGAGAGAGGCATTCCAAGTAGCATTCTGCTACTCTAAGATTGACTGTGCCCCCCAAAACGCTCAAGCCTGAAGTGAAGTGCTACCTCAGGTAAAGGATTTTCTGTTACGATAAATTGCGGAAAGAATAGCTGCTTCAGCGGCTGACGTTTTTATCATCGTCAAAATTAGTAGTTAGATTTTCAATTTCGGTTTGTAACTTTATTAAATCATCCTCTGTCTTATTTTTATTTTTATTATCATTCAACAACTTAATAACAGCATCTTGATATTGAGAAACATTTGTCGAATTAGAACTGATTTGATGAAGATTCTGATCATCCAACAGTTTCTTATAAAAATTATCTCTTCCTTTCGTCATTTGGAAAAGAAGATAGACAGATAGTAGTGATGAATGAGTATAATAGTTGTGATCTTTCTTACCTTAATCTTCCGCGGCCTCTCAAACTTTTTCATTAGGGCGAGGGTAAAAAGGGGATCCCCTATCTATTAATGAAGAAAATAAAGGGAAGTCAAGAATTGGGCCTCACAATCACTAGCCGATATGCTTTTCTCTCATGCCTTTCTTCATTCATGGTTCGATATTCTAACAAAGGATCCTGCCTGTAGCTTGTGGCTTTGTTAGTTGGCTTAATTGCTTGCTTGGTCCGATTGTTCATGTTGCTGGTCCCGCCTGGATTTATGATCGTACCAACAAGAAAAGGCGTCAAGTGACTCTACGAATTCCCACGCAACAACGGGATCGAAAAAAGACAATTGCAGCAACCTTTGGTCGAGCTCTACTCCGTCCCCTCCTCCCCGGAAAATAGCCGTGTTGCTCCCCATTGATATTGACAGAGAATCTCGTGGTGGAAATACATTCCATGATCCAGGAAACCATAATGTCGCTACTAGAAGAGAAGGTTAGATCCTTTTGAAAAGTGCTTCCTTTGATAGGACGAGGCCCAAACCCTATTGATTAGAGTATGACTTCCATACGGCGAGAGTCATTGGTTCAAATCCAATAGTAGGTAAAACCGGCCGAAACCCCTGTTTTTGCCAATAACCCTCGGAGGGCGGCTAAGAATGTCCATTAAAAGGAGCGGACCGATGGGGTCGTTTTTGGTCGTTTTTCAAGCACGAAAAGAACGATCTAAAGGGGGTGTGCAACGTAGAGAGATGGGGCCAATGCATATAAGCTTGGGCTTTCTTAGCATGGCTCATTTGATAGGAGCTTCTCGTGAAGCAATAACGCGTTGATCTAGTTGCCACCGGAGCCACAAAGGATTATCTAAATTGATTCACACTCGAAACCTTGCAACCGGGAAAGCAGGAAAGGTTGCTAGTATTCTTCTTTTTGTTAATTTCAAGTGAAAAAAATTGAACTCTTAACAATTTCTAAGGTAAACGATAAGAAAGAAAAACACGTTAATAAGATGTCTTCAATTATTCTATTTTGCGGTTTAGGAAAATGATACCAGTATTCAATCACCTCAATTAACTTCAGAAACTAGTTTTCAGGAAGGTAAATTTTCTGGCAGTGAGATGACTGCACGTGGAATTAGAGTAAGACTACAGTCTGGGAACTTTAAAGCAGATTTTTTTCGTTACCGGGTCTTCATTTAATGTACGTCTCGTCGATGGTATTGTCACGGAATGGCAATCTCGAAAATGTAGTGGGCTATCACTTCCAGAAAAGGAAGCCACAGTAATGCCGTAGTCGAAGCAGCCCACAAAAGGAATTGTCTATCATTTGTTTTTGGGTAATTGGATAAGTACCAACCTTACCTCTGTATCTATCTAACAGGAAGTAATGATTTCACTGTCTGTTTGGGGTTGATTTTATCTAAAACGGCTGGCCGATTTCAGGATGTTTGAATATATGTTCTTTTTCTATTTTTCTTTAATGAAGCTGTATCTATCTAAAAGGAAGTAATGATTTCACTGTCTGTTTGGGGTTGATTTTGTCTAAAACGGTTGGCCGATTTCAGGATGTTTGAATATATGTTCTTTTTCTATTTTTCTTTAGTGAAGGTTGTTGCGTGGTTGCCATAAAAGGTTGGACATGGGCACCTGTTTTGTAGATACCACTCTACTGCGTTCAGCTCCCTGTAAAAGGAAGGAAATTTAATGTGCCAACTGCACGCATTCCTTACCTTGTTCCATCGTTCTTGATTAATACACAGGATACTTCCACTTCAGCCTTGACGGTAGGCCAATCTTTCCTTCTTCCGAGTCCAGAATAACCTTCGAAGTCTAGAGAATGTGTATAGCCGTGTTTGCTTGGCAAGCCCACCCACTGTTCCGGTTTATTCTCTTGCAAAATAGGGATGAATATCACAACAGGCAAGCTGATTTTGCTAGGTCTTTTGTTTTTTTTTCTTCACGTCTGAACTTAAATTTCACTGATACAATGGGGTTCGTGTTTGCTGTGCTTAAAGGCCTACCAAGCCAGTGGCGTGGTGGGAAGGATGTGAGATACTTGGTGGGAGAGACGAGGTTGCAGGAGGCACGTGGTTAGCTTGTTCAAGAGAAGGGAGGGTGGCTTTTCTAACGAACGTGTTGGAACTTGATACTCTTCCGGAGGCAAAAAGCCGGGGAGACCTGCCGGTGCTTTTCTTACAGGTATAATAATGGTCTGCCCGAGCTGATCTCTCTCTTTCTCTGGACTGCTTCAATTTCAATTTTAGTGTTGGTTCGCGTTTAATTCTTTGGCTGTAATGATGGCAGAGCACGAAGACCCCTAAGGAGTTCGCAGAGGAACTGATTAAAGACGCCCACCAATATAATGGTTTCAATCTTATTGTGGCTGATGTTTCTTCCAACACCATGGTTTATGTGTCCAACAGGCCAAAGGAGGAACCGATTACCATTCAAGAGGTATCTCCAGGCATTCATGTGCTTACAAACGCAAAACTCGACTCCCCCTGGCATAAGGTTAGACTACATCTGTTTTGCTTGATACTTGAAATAGAGGAAACATAATGTAACCCATGATGCAAAGTTCGGGATATGCAAGTGTTCTTTTTAGGATGGGCAAGACAGGAAGAAAAACTTCGATGGTAGTACTCAAAACGCAGATATAGCCAGAAAGACATTCCAGACAAACGCCGTATGCAGAAAATACCAAAAATTCAAGCGGCTTCACTCCGTGGAACACGCTGCAGCATGCACACGATGAGAGTTCTTCCCTATAACATAGTTTGACAAGAAGACATACGTCGTGCTTTTTGCTTAGCTACAAAACCATTCAGAGAAAAAAAAAAAAAAAGAAAAGAGCACTTCTTCTATTTGCTAAGCATGCCTAGTGTTCAACCGAGTTAGCAGTCAAATTGTTCCTTTCTTACTCCTACAGGCCCAGCGTTTAGGACTGAGTTTCAAGGAACAGCTAGGTGAATTTGGTAAGGGGAAGGTACCTTTCGAAGACATGGTTGAGAGGCTGATGAGGGACACAGTTAAAGCAGATGAAAGCAAATTACCGCGTATTTGTTCCCTCGACTGGGAGTTCAATTTAAGCTCCATATTCGTTGAAGTTGATACCCCACACGTAAACATCACTTGCTACATCTATGTGCACCCGTGGAAATTTCTGAGATCTATAATTTTACTTACCATATCTTCTGATGTACAGGGACCGTATGGCACTCGGAGCACAGCTGCATTAGCCATAAAAGCAAGTGGGGAAGTATGCTTCTATGAGATATATCTTGACAAGGACACATGGAAGGGAAAAACTGTGAATTACCATATCCAGAGGCTTAAGTCATAGAAAGCGAAAGGCAAATGAAAGGCAGTGCTGGAAAAAGAGATTGTTCATCAATTTGTTTACATATATCCATGTAAGCGGCTTGTTGATGTAATTTATAAATGCAAAAAAACCTCAGCCCATCATAGTATTAACTCTAAACAACAGTCAAATTGAAAACAAATTTCGCTTTTTCTGTCCTTCTGAGGCCTAACTAGGGAACTGTGCAAGTGGAGATAGTGAATCACTCGGGAGAAAGTAAAGACCAAAAACTCAAGCAATCAGGATGATCAATCAGCATTTGATGCGCCCTATTTATCTAATGTGTGGTCTAATGGAGGAACCTATTCAAGAAGTGTCTATAAAGTCGATAGTTCCTGCCATCACTGCATCCAGATTTTATTTGAGCGACAAACTATTCCAATTCAGGATCAACAGAAATAAAAGTAATAAATTGTAATATCTAAAATAAAGAATACTTCAGGAATACATCGTGCAACGCAATTAAATGTTTAGATAGAAAAATATATACATTTCATGCACTTCTACCTTGTGATCTTGTAGTGCAATAGAACAAACTTTCAAATGCAGCTCTGTAAAATCATTTTATTCCCCTCCGTTTACCCTGAGCCACTTTGTATTTTACACCCTATGAATAGATGCAGTTGTGTTCTTCACATGTGTGGATGTCTTTGTACTTCAAAGGTCGTTTCAATTGATTTAAACCTTCCACACCTTAGATTCAAAATGTTGAGATGATCTTTGACAAGAAAGAGCACACATCCTTGATATCTATCATATTCGATAAGAAAAAATGACAAGCCCAACGCCCATTCTGCTCTCTTCCTTTCTCTTTGCTCCAAAAAAATAGAAAACCGCATCAATATCTGCAATAAATTATGCTGATTACACTTACCGAAACTTTTTTTCTCTTTCAAACTGCAACAGCTGCGAAGTTGTTTCTCTGTCCAACTTGAATCCTGCTATCTCTGCCTCCTTACAGACCTCCTTACACTTGGCAAGCCTTCCAGAAACCACATAGATTCTAATCAAGTCACGGTATATGTCATACGTTGGAGAAAAACCTGCTTCTTTAAGCTTTGAAAAGTATCTTGCAGTCCTTTGGAGATCATTCAGAGCAACAAAAAGCTTTATTACCACGCGAAAAGCTGGAAGATCAAAGAGACAATTAGAAGTCTCCATTTCCCAGACCACAGCCAATGCCTCTCTGTATTTCTTCTCAGAATAGCGGCTATGAATCAGAGTGGTGTACATTACCACACTTGGGTCATGCCCAGATTGTTTGAACCAATTAAATAGACTCTCCACAATGTCAAATTTTCCGAGCCTAACGCATATTTTCATGATAGCTGTACAGTCTTGAAGGCTAAAATTCAAATATTCTCTTTCTCCAAGCTCTTCTAGTAAGGATACAACAAGCATGTGTTTATCTGGGTTCTTCCCAAGTTCCAATATTAACTTCGAATAAATGCTGGGATCCAACATTCTTTTACCATCCTTGGCGACCCGTACAAGCTTCCAGGCGAGATGCAAGCTTCCTCCTCTTACGAAACCTCTCGCCATTGCCTCAATCACACCGCGACTTGCCAAACCAGCAAAGTTTTCCAAGTCGAGTGGCAACTTCAGTTCATGGTTCCTTGCCAGGACCTCGACTGTGGAGGCCAAAATCCGATCATCAGGAAAGAGTTGAGGCTGTTTCTGAGCCCAACAGAAAATCTGCAGAGCTCTTTTAGGAAGACCCATGTGACCCAATTCCCGAATTGTCAACGACAAGGACCCCTTCCTCAGAAACCTAGCCCACTTATTGAGTGTTACAGACACGTCTTCCTCTGAACTCAGGCTTCTGATCTCCTTTGCTATACCGATAAGGACACGGGAATTCTTGTACATTTGCTTTGACAGCGACGCACGATAAGAAACAGCCCTTGGAGAGGCTGATTTAATATGTTTCTTTGGTGTAGGAAGTCCCAAAGGTCGGAGATTGCAGGGAAGAGGTAGTGGTAGCGGCCTTTCTCTACTCAACTTTTGAGGATTCTGAGGTATTCTTCCTTGGAAAAGCGATGAAATTGCTTCAATCTCATCCTGATCCCATGCCACGTCAGTATTTGCTCCTTGTTCAGTATCGTCTTCTTTTCGTTCTTCTTCTTCATCTACTTCTTCCTCAGCTAAATAAGGTTTTCTACTATCTTCCAGATCTGTTAGTGACGAGTCTTTCTCGCTTATCTTCTTCAAGAAAAGATTGACACCAAAGTCCGGAGGACTCTTTGGGCGCCGTGGATAACGAAGGTACTTCGGTTGCCTTCTCCTCGTACTTGAACTTGCTATCACACTTCTGCTTCCAGTATTCGTAGAACTTCTCTGCGCTGGGACGGAATACATTGCAATGGTCGAGAGTGTGCAGTCCATTGCACGAAGCGAGCAACCGTGAGTTCTTAACAATGTGCTATGTTGCTTGGATGCACTTCAATGGCAAACAGAAATTTCATCAAACATGTAGTCTACCAAATGAAGGCACTGCAGGGGAACCCCATCACAGAGGTTTCCTGTGTTCTCGGATTGCCCGCCCACAGTTTCGAGTGTTACTTCCCGGTAGCTTTTCGTTTTCCTAAAAATAAAAAGGTCGTGCATGAGAAAAAGAATTTCAGCAAGTAGATCCCCAGAGAGGAGAGGAAGAGAGGGCGGGATGGCTCAAAGGGAAACAGCGAGTTTTTGATTTTGTTGGGAGTTATAAATAAATGACAAAAGAAACTACACGTGGCATGGTTTTATAAAATACACGAATTTTCTGGTTGATATAATAAAAAAGGGGACGTGCGGAAAAACATTTCAACAAAAATATCCAAGCAATAGAGCGCTGGCGAGTTAATATAAATATGACTCAATTAAGAACAAATGCTATCTAAAACTAAGAGATCCTTAAGCTGGATGATAATTTTTTTCAAAAAAAGTAGAGCACTCGTGAAAAGAAAAGAAAAGGAAAGGAAAGGGAAGTAAGCGCCGTGTTTGAACAGAAGAGACGAACTTTCCAAAGGAGAAATATCACCACGTTGAGTTTCATTCTTATGATCAGAGCATAAAAATAATACAAGTTAAAATCTCAAACTCTCCCTTACTCTATGTTAAAAATAAGAAAATACGAAAATCTTTAAAATGAAATCAAAAAAAGCTTCTTCCACCTATAAGCAAAATGGGATTGTAAGATTAGGTATAGTTTGGTGGCTATCATGCTCACTGCTCTCAGCAATTTCCTTCAAGCTAGTCCAAGATTTTCTCTTCCGTTTACTTGATGTGCCAACCGCCTTTTCCACATCCGTTGGGGTAGAATTGCTTTCAGTTCCTCCTGGTCTCTTGGATGTTGACTGGTTTCTCTTTCTACTCTTCCCTTCCAGTAAACTAGTTTCAGTTCTTACCAATGGGGTTACAGGACTATCGGAAGTAGGAATCTTCTTAGCAAATGCTGGTGAAGCTAACTCATTTGTTTCATTGGTATTATCTTTGCTTCTGGAGCCATTCTCCAAGCTAGCGCATTTCTGAAGCCTGGGCTTTGCAGGTTGTGATTTTGAAGATGTTTTGGCCTTGGAGGAACATATCTCTTTCATTTGTCCTTTTGGGGTCCCTCTCTTCAGATTCCAATACGAACAGAAGTGGCATTTAAACACTACATTGTTCTGTGGGGGACTATAAGTTTTTTTCCGTCTGCGCCTTGCCTTTCCCCTATTCTTTTCAATTCGGACAGTACAGTTAAAGCCAGGCTGAAGAATTGTTTCACATCTGAAAGAGATTAAGCCATAAGTTCAACAAACTACACGAAGGAAACAAACAGAAAACCCAAATCAATGTTGATGACATATTTTGCGATTAGAGCTCATAGTGAGCACAAGTTCTCAGGCAGTTTGGAAGTGGTAATGTAGATCCTCTTGACAATAATATAGCATCTAGTCCTTACTCTGATGTAAATATGCAGTTGTCAAAAACGTGGGAAATTTCAACTCAAATCTGAACGATCTAATAGAACTCTGAGTATCTTGCAAGACAACTGATATATATAATATAACTGTTTGAAAGAACTCTGTTCTATGCTTACTAATTGATAATCCATTTGGGACACATATTTTACCAACTTTCATCGTCCTGCAGCTTAAAGGATATTTACATAACCTAACTTTCATCTTTGATGCCACATTCAAAATGAATGTGGTTCAAAATGCCAATTTCTGTAGTTTAAATCATAATGAAAAGGCAGTCAGACTACTAGTTTTTTCATAGAATTCCTCCTAACTACGAAAAAGATTGTCAAGATATCAGCTTCAAGCAACTAAATAGGAAGCACATCCCCACCCCTACACATTCCTTTACCATTCTTCTTCCTATAGGCTTTCTAAACACAGGGAACTTCTCTTTCTTGCATTGATTCAAAATTCGTAAAAACAATGAATTCGTATAATCAGCAAAATTGTAGAGAAAACGAGACTCTCGAAAAACATCCATCTGTTCTCCAACAGTTAATAACTCAACAAGGAGAAAGATATTCATCTTCTCGTGAACCTAGAAACAAAGAAGCGTATATGCAACTGTAGGAAAGGTAATCATCCAATAACCTCCAAAACAAAACCCATGCAGTTAGAAGCAATTACCAAACAGCAAAACACATCACAGCAAAAATTCAAGGCCCAGACGTACCTCTCGCATGAAAACAGAGAAGGGTCAGGAGGTACCCCCTTGGCCTCCAATAGAGTTGCTAAATGTTGACCGAAGAAGGCACCCAAAGAAGGAATAGCAGCCTCCCCACTGGCCCATATTGCTAGCTTCTGCAAGTACTCGACTTTTAGCATGGACTTGGAGCTGTTGGACCCACCCTTGGTTTGCTTTCTCCCAGTGGATTCTTCTCTCAGAGAGATTGGATTCCGAAACGCAGGTGCAAGGTTTGGCGCTTTCTTAATACCCCCTCGTTTTCCCATGATCTTTTTCTGTTTTCCGTTCTTTCCAGGATGTTAAAGCCGAGCGTTTATTGAACCCAGATTGAAGGAAAAACAACAACTTGGTTTCTTTTTTCCTCCAACACCAAACGATTGCAAAGGGAACAGTTTGGTTAAAAAAGAAAAACACAAGTTTGAATATAGGGAATTCCGTTTGGAAGAAAAATACAGAAAGCTGTTCGGGAAAAGAAGAAACTCAAGCTTAAGTAAAACAGAGAGACCCACGACCCTTGTGCTGCCGAAGCACCGCGGGATTTATTTTCTTCTTCCACCGTCGATTACTGCTTCTGTGAACAGATGGGGAAACCAGAAAAAACGCAGCTCTGCTTCAATAGAATTCAAATAGATCAAATTTTAAATTAACGAAGAACAAATGCACAATCAGGCTCCTTCTCGCCAATGCTAGCGCTAAATCCTAGCCCTCAATAGAACAATACAACAGTTTAGTATCGGGGAAAATCATACTGAATTGCGCAAACTATTAAACCCCAATAACGCTAATGGGGAATTCTTTTAGGCATTGGTCGTTTTGGGCTCTACCACTGACTCCCCCGCGGTAGATAAGATGGCAAACTGGCCCAAAATTCCCAAAGGTTGATTTCCAATCATCGTGTCCCAGTCCCAATCCCAATCCCAATCGTTGATTTCCAATCAATCAAAGAAAATTTGTAATCTATCAAAAGAAGGTTAAGACAAGATATTTCAGCCGGATAATTTGCAGATATAAGTGATTAAGAACTTTTCCAAAATGCATAGATCAAATTGTGTATGAAAGTGACTAAGAACTAATCAACCCATTAATTTGCTTGAATGAAATATTTTTTTAAGTAATTTGAAAAATAATATATTTATGATAAAAATAAAAAAAAAAATTAATGTTTTTAATCATAAAAGATATTTTAAGCTTAATTTTGTTTGATCAAGTTATGAGGTTGGAATATATTCAAATATTTTTATAGTCGTTCAATTTGATTAAACTCGTGTATTCATTATAAAAAAATAAAAAATAAATTGTATATACTCAATGGAAGCGTGTTATCCAAGACACATGTATGCGACAAAGATTTCAAAGTGGGTATTCCTCGAAAATATCTCTTTCGGGGCTAAGATGGGCATTGACTTGACCAAACACGACCCAACCAAGTTGGGCTTTGGGTCGGTGGGTCTACTGGGCGATCCGAATGTTGACCGAGAGAGAAGAAGAAACACAAAGGAAAACACAAAAGGGCGAGGATCGAAAGGACACGCTTAAGATTGACGCGGCCAATACTGTGGGAGCACACGGATCAATAACGTGGCATAAAATTTAAAATCCCGCCTAAACCCCCAAATTTCATTTCGTGCGCAATTGAATTTCAATTTAACCCCGAACTTATTATCTCCGCCTTTCGGCATCTCAAGCCCCTCCCAATCAATCGCACTTATCTCTCTCTCTCTCTTTTTCTGTCTCTTGCTACGCGTTGAAACTTTAGCCCCAACTCTAAACCTAACCCTAGTTCTTCTTCAGACCGGTGAGTCCGTCGATTCAGATCCATTTTTTACGAATTTTCTTGTTTCACGAAGGATTTTCGCTGATCCGATTCTCTATGTTCCAGGATTTGCTATGAAAGGAGCGAAATCAAAGTCTGAGTCTAAGAGGGCTGATCCCAAGTAAGTTTTGCTGTTCTCGCCAATTTTCTCTGAAAATATGTTCCTTGTTTCAGGAATCCGAGTGAAAACTCGGTTGATCATGGTTTCTCAGATCCTAGATCTGAAATGATGAATAGCAACTGAGCCTTGCTCTCTCTTTCTCTTTCCCTCGCTGCATTTCATTTTTACATTTATTTTTATTTTTGTATTAATATGGTTTCCGTGGTTTTCTGGTGTGGTCGTAGGCTTTCCGTGAATAAGAAAGGCGGTGCTTCCACGAAAGCAGGAAGGGCATCGACAAAGAAGGGGAAGGCTGCGAAGGACCCTAACAAGCCTAAAAGGCCCGCTAGTGCCTTCTTCGTTTTCATGTAGCTGTTCTTGTTACCCTTCAATCTCGTTTCTCAGTTTGGTTTGTTTGATTTAACGGAAAATAAATGTTTCCGGAGGAAAATAAAAAGTGGGCAACTCTGGGTAACACACAAACGCTCACTCGCTAATGAATTTTATTTGTACCAATAAGTCTGAAGTACGTGGAAGAAATCTTCCTTAGAAAAAGCATTTTGAGATGTTGCTTTACTTGTATGAAAGTGGGATTATTATTACATCATTTTATGATCTATACCTATCTGGATTTCTTCTTCATACTTGTCTCGTATATTTTACGAAAACAGGGAGGAATTCAGGAAACAGTTTAATAAGGATCACCCTGACAACAAATCAGTCTCTGCTGTAAGTCTCAAATGTGGTCTATTCCTTTTTGGGTGCGAGTGGTTCAGTAAACTGTGTAGAGATGTTTAGAGATCAGGGGTTTGAAATCCGTTGTTGGTTGTAAAATAATCAGGTTGGTAAAGCTGCTGGAGCTAAATGGAAGTCTATGTCCGATGCTGTAAGACTTCTTCTGATATACAAGTAGTTCGTTGATGTTAACCTATATCCGGTTTTGACTAAAGGAAAATAATTCAATTTCAGGAAAAGGCACCATATGTAGCCAAGGCGGAGAAAAGGAAGGCTGACTATGAGAAGAACATGAAAGCCTATAACAAGAAGCAGGTAATTTGTTTGTATTTTAATTAACTGTTTTTCTATTGTAAATCTTAGTTAGCTATGAATGACTTGTTGCATACTTTTCAACCTGAATCAGGCTGAAGGTGCCAATGCAGCTGAGGACGAAGTAGAATCTGAGAAGTCAATGTCTGAGGTGAATGATGAGGACGAGGGAGACGAAGAGGGCAGCGAGGAGGTTTGTCTCAGTTCTCCATCTGCTTCTTTATAGCAGGTTTTAAATATTAATCTTTAACTGATGTGTTTTTAATTCCATTTCTTGCAGGAGGAGGATGATGAGTAGACAAAGGCACGAAGTATAGGGTAGTTTTTTAGGGTGTCAGAATGTGTTATCATTCCGCGCTACTGCTTTGATGATCTATGTCTAAACTTTTGTTCCCTTTTCCAAGAAAATATATCCTGTTCCCCTGTCAATTTGTTTTGCCCTTCCGGAAAATGGGTAGTTATAGATTGGAAGTTGCCCTCTCTTGTACTTTATTTGAATTCTAATGATTTAGCAAACTTGTTTCATCTATTGGAGAGTGTGAGCAGCATTCCCCGTTGATTTAGCTTTTAGTTATAATGCCTTGGTGTTAATTGGTTTATTTGTTCTCTGAAGTTTTTGCTAGCTATCCCTGCTCTTATGAGTCTGGACATATCCCTTTTGGGTATTTGTTATGGTAAATGTGAGGGTTCAAGTAGAGCATTATCCATTTGAACAGCATGTGTTCAATGTTTTATAACGTTTATGCCAACTTGTGTTCTTGATGGGAGGGTTAGATGTTGCTCAATGCATTGTATGTTGATACCTTAGATGGATGTAGAATGTAAGTTGTTCCATTGGGTAGATTTTTTGCTTTGAATCGTCTCTAATTGGCTTGAATATGGTTGAGCAGAAGATCAATCTGTCTGGGAATTACCTAAGTTTTGCGAATGAAATCCTTTTGCTGGGTTGATTGAAGAATAACATAGGGGTTTGGCCAATGTTTTGAGGTGAATATTGGGGTTTAAGGCGTCGTTGAAGAAGCTAATTCTGAATTCGCCCCTGTAACATAAGTGTATCTAAGGCCTTGCCGCGGAATGATATTTTCCGTAAGGGTTTGCATTTGAAGCTACGATCCAACTCCACTGTGGTCAGATACACCACTGTGGTCATTGAGAGTGTGGTTATGTGGTGAGGTTGATGCTCTAGATAGTTATTCTTTATTTGAAAGGACTAGTATAGGCGAGGGAGAAATATATAGCTTAGCTTCATGTAATCCCTGACACGTTTTAGATGTAAAACGATTGCTATCAAGGAATATTCTGTCATAAATGACTTGAGCGAAATAATTAATCATGTTTTTCGCTCGGCTTAGAACTAGAATAAATGTTAACGGTATCTTGTAATGAAATTTGGGAAGCCAAGGGGCAGAATGGGTAGTGTCATGAGGGAAGGGATTTCGGCAGGTCAATTCCTTTCATGTCTGTACGTTGTAACGGTTTCCGGAGAAGACATTCTTATCGGAAGAGACAATCCGTTTTCCTCCACTACGGATACACTGAACTGCCTTCTGAGTTTTCATGGAACTTCAGGAAATGGCACCAGAGCTACTTATTACATTCAACTAGGTAACAATCCCTTTGCTTCAGACATGTATACATCATTTTATTTTGAACAATAACCAACCTCCCCACCAAGTCCTTTAACTTCTTGATCCTATCTCTCATTGCACTCACTTGTCCATATGTTTCTTTTAGAGGATCATCCATACTCATTTTCAAAACATTGTAAGGCCATATGGTCCATTTGCCATTGGAATTTTTAAGCTCCCTTTTATGATGTAATTAAAAGAGTGTGGAAAGGCATTGAAACTTTCCTAGCCGTGTTGAAAACAACGAACTAAGAAGTTATCTTCAAAGAGGAAGCTCTTCCTTAGTTTGTGGCATTCTTGAGGAAAACAAGGATGAGATACCTCCAAAGAGTCCAAAGCAATTATATCTTAATAGAAAAGTCAATCATGCGGTAGAGTTGAATCTTGTAACAAAACCCTTCATAAAGGTCCTTTGTAGAATAATCTCACCTTAATAAGACCTCAAGAAGAACGAAAGCCATTGCTAGATATTAGGCATATACATCCATCAAAGGCCTTACATGGAGCTCCAATGTTCTTTAGTGAAGGAAGATGAGTCATATGATTGTGCATTAACTATTAAGCTTTGAACAAAGTAATTATCAAGAATAAGTAGCATATTCTTTTAATAGTAGATTTGTTTGAAAAATTGGACAATGCGTACTCTTTTACTAAGGTGGATTTGAGATTGGGGTATTGTGAAGTTCAAATTGCTGCTAGGTATAAGTTTAAGACAACTTGGAGGATGAAGTATAAAACCTTTGAACGGTTGGTTATACTTTTTGATTTAACTAATGCCTTAACTACATTATGTACATTAATAAACAACTTGCTTGATCTATACCTAGACAAGTTTATAGTAATATGCCATAATGATGTTGTGGTGTATAACAATTTATTAAAGAAATATGTCAAGTATTTGAAGACATTATTCAAGGCACAACTTCCTTTACTAAGTTATTGAAAAAAGCAAAGATAAGGGAGTAACAAAGGAATATTAGTGCACCTTTAATGACTTAAGGTTGTTGTGATGAATAAGAAAGTATTGGTGCTACTTGATTACTTTGAGCTATTTAAGGTACATTCAAATGTTTTTGATTTGCTATTGAAGAGTGTACTAATGCAAGATAGGCATCATGTTATTTTTGAAAGTCACAAGCTTAATGAAATAGAGCACAAGTATACTATGCAAGACAAGGATATGGCAATTGTTGTTCATTATTTTAGAACATGGCATCATTACTTATTAGGTTCTCAATTTTTGATTCAAATAGATAATGTGGCCACAAGCTACTTTAAAACTTAAAAGAAGTTTTTGTTAAAGCAAGGTGGCAAGATTTATTGGCCGAGTTTGACTATATAATAAAGTACAAAATTGGGAAGGGAAACATTGTGGTTGACTTTCTTATTAGGAAGGCCAAGCTTGTTGCCATGAGTCTAACTATGGGAGATATGATGCAACTGGTGCAAAAAAGGATGTCCCATAAGCCCTTGGCTAAACAATTAGAACAACTTGTGAAGGATGCTAAGACCAAATAATTCTGGTTAAAGATAAATTGCTTTACACAAAGAAAAGGTGTTTGATGCCTAAGCTGGAGATCTTTTGATGTAAATTCATTAAAAAGTGTCACGATAGCAAGTGGGTTGGTCACCTTGGATAATGGACAATGGGGTTTTTCTTATAGTTTCTTACTTTTGGTTTGGCATAAGGATGAAGTAAAACTATATGTGAAAAATTGTTTGGTATGCCAATAAAACAAACTAGAGCAGAGGCCTTTTGGTGGCTTGTTAAAGCTATTACCTATTTCAAGTCATTCATAAGAGAACATTTCCGTGGACTTCATCACTAAATTACCAAAGTTTAAAGGTTGTTTTTTCATTTTGGTGGTTTTTAATCATTGTCAAAGTAAGCAACATTCATACTAGCACCTATAAAATGTCTATGTGACTTTTCTTCGAGTAAGTAGTGAAGTTTGAGGGTTGCTATGTAGTGTTTTAAATGATCAAGAATTAGTTCATGAGCTGCTTATTGAGAAAGTTGTTTAAGCTATTAAGTTTAGAGTTATAGTTTTTCACAAGCTTTCATTCTCATATGGACATATAAATGAAAAGAGTAAATAGCTTGGCAAAGCTATACTTAAGACATTTTGCAAGCATGGATTAGAAGAATTGGATGAAGTTAATAGATGTAGTTTAATATTCTTAGAATCTTCATAAGAGAATCAATGAATTGAAACCTATTTAAGTTGGTGATAAGGTAGCAACTATTGGCCTTTCTAATCCTTACAATGAACTAGATAGGTAAAAGCCTAGTGCGTTCAACATGGTGAACTCTTGGTAGCATACCATAGATGTGGGGCAATTATATTTGAATAAAGCTAAAAAGAGAATGAGGAGATGGGCTGAAAAGAAGAGATGCCCTGTTGACTATAAGGTTGTTAGCAAGTGATAGTAAGACTACTCCCACAACAATATAAGGTGGATTGTGTAGTTTGTAAGGGGTTGATCCACAAGTATGAAATATCATTTATGGTAGTGGGGAAGGAAAGGTTGTCTTTTGATTGGACCTTCCATTTAAGCTCAAGATACATATGACTTTCCATGCAAGCATGTTAAAGCTTTCTATTAAAATGTGGAAGACATTGGACAATGCAAGTCCTTGAAAGCCCTTCAAACAATGATGACCTCTTTTAAAAAAAAGGCAGGATCAAGTGGTTTGGAAAAAGAGAATTCCTTGGAGACAATAGTTCTTGATTAAGTGGAAAAGTTTGCTTGAGAGCAATGTAACCTAGGAGTCAAGGAAGACCTTTGATAGTTTAAAGATCTTATCGATCATTACCGAGAGGTGATGAAGGCATCACCAAATTAACTAATGGAGAATGTTCTGAAATGGTAGTACGGGTTGATGAACTAGCTATTTGAGTACAAGTCTAACTAGTTTAGTTTCCCTAGTATTGGTGTCATTACACTAGGTGGTGCCTTATTTTCCCTTTTGTTTCCTTTTATAATTTTGCTTTAAGGTTGGATATAATTGCCCTATTCATAACAAATTTTATGTTCCATGCTAAGATAAAGCACATCAAAATTGATTTCCATTTCATTTGTGAGAGGATTTGAAACAAGAAACTCTTTATTCATTTTATTATATTGTATTTATGGTTCAAACCAACCCATTAGCTTGTGGGGAATATTATATAATAAAAATTTGCTACTACCATGTCATCAAGCCATGGCAACTTGACACATCAGCCAGCCACATCAACTTCACTCAAACACGTCATCGTGCCACATGACAGGGACAACCATTTTAGCCCCACAAATCACAAAACCCAATGTTTGTCTTTGAGCACACGTGCATATTGTGACAACAATCTTCTCATTGATATGTTTCTCCACTTGAGAAGGAAGAGATTAAATGCCTAAGAACCTCCACCAACCTCAATCAGTCATTAAACGAAAATCGGTCCCAAAGTCATCGCAAATCAAACCGACTTAGGAAATGATTTTCATCTACATCAATCTTCACATTCTAGGAAATTCATTGAATTAATTTCTACATTAAATCCCTTCTTTTGCATTTTCATGTACAAAATTTTGTAAAGGTCTATAAATTACACCTCTATGTACATCTATAATAATCATTTTTGAAGTACAATTTTCTCTGTGTTCATTATTGTGTTTTGGTTTTTATTTTCTAAATTAAAGTTTCTTTAGAATTGATCCAAGAATTCTTGGGAATTCTCTCTTTTATCTCTTAAGACGAGTCTCTTTCATCCCCATAGAATGAAAGCTTAACATCCTTGAAGGCTTCATGTACATTCAATCTTCAAATCTAGACTCCTACGGAATAATTTCATCAGTCTTGATTGTTTCGTGTAAAGCATATTTCTCAGCCTCGGCTATTGCATGGTCTTTATCCCAACACTTGTTCTTAAAAGATTAGCATGCATTCCCTATGACATGCTATGTTAAAGATTTAACATGTTTTCTCAAATGTTGATTTTTGGAAACAGTTTTTTAAAACAATTTACCAAGTAATTTCCTTTGTAGACCATACAAACAATTTTCAACTGTAAATCCTACTAAAATACTTCTTAACTCCAAATAATAATAGAACTCTTTTCAAAACCACTGCCACTTTTCCCCCCCTAGAGATTCGTCACTACTAGGTGGATGTGATAACTGTGATAAGAATGACATCTATTTCTTAACTTCATTGTGATTAAAGGTCTAAATCTGTACAGTAGTAACAAAATGCTCCAGACAACCTTTGGAAGTAAGCGAATTTATCGTTTTGGTACATACAAGCAAAAATTGGTTTACTACCATAACCATAGACGGCGAACATTCCCATTTCATACCTTAAAATGCATTTAAATTAGAGCCAGAAACGCCAGAACTTGTCCAATCCAGCTGGCTTGACTTAGCATGAATTTGAGGTCGAATGGCTTCTCGTTGGGCATTGAAAATTTGTAATTCGGTGACAGCTGCCACTGCAGGTTACCATGGGTTCCTCAGAATATTCAGTAGGCCAATGCCTCTGCAGCCAAAAGGCAGTGGTGAGGCTCATAAAGTCGAAATTCTAGTTCCAGAAGCAACTTCTTGGGTGAAGCACATCATTTTCCCTATCTGACAATGTGGGATAAAAACCAGATCTCCATTTAAGGTCCTGTATGCTTTCGACATTAACCCTTTCTAGTAGAACGCTAGCCTTTCTTTGGTAGTCTTAACTGCAAAAATACAAATATGAAATCTAGCTTCTAGCCACATAAAGTGTCACATAATCAAGTGCTTAAAACATCTAGTAATTTGTAACCTTTGATTTTGTAGTCCTCCAGCCTCCCAAGCTCTGCTCTTGAGAGTATGCGAATTGCTCAATGGAATTCAAAATGGCCTTTTTCTCCCTGCCTGAGCTACTGAGCGGCAACAAGTTCTATTATCAAGCTGAAAAATGTTATTTTTCCTTTTCCAAGATGATAGTTGAATTTCTGGTGCAATTTACTAATGAAATAAAATAGTCATAGTCTAGATTAGTGAAATAAATCTTCATCACTATTCTAGAGCCAGCATGTTGCTATTTACTAATCAGTCATCAGTTTCAGAGTAACAAACATATCCCGTCATACAAAGATGTCTGAATTTTTG
Source organism: Casuarina equisetifolia (assembly GCA_028551475.1). Classification (NCBI taxonomy): domain Eukaryota; kingdom Viridiplantae; phylum Streptophyta; class Magnoliopsida; order Fagales; family Casuarinaceae; genus Casuarina; species Casuarina equisetifolia. Next base: position 92,315 of record JAKISB010000011.1, read on the forward strand.
GGGTGATGCTGCATTTTACTCTTCTAACCAGTCAGTGGTTTCAAATTCCTTCTCATTTATTTCCCTTACATTTGATATTCAGCACAGCACCAAACCACACAAAACAAACCCAAACATCCCGCTGGAGGAGCATTTTCAGCACTGACGAACTTCAACCTATATAGACATTATGGAAATGACTGAGAAATCATATAGCGCAAACTTACACTTTCCTCTGAAACCTCATCCCTTGATGCTTCAAGATTCTTAATTTCCAAATGCTCATGGTAAAACAGTATCTGCACATGACTTTTGGTCAGAAAAATAAAATTCTGGTGGGAAGAGTCAACGGGTCAAGAAAAATGGCAAGGAACACAAGTACCGTTAATCTGAAGCATAAAAAAAGAGCAGGCTCAATCACAATATAATGTCTACTGAGTTCGAAATAGTGGGATACCTTGTTAAGTAGCTGAACATTTGATGCGTCAGTCGCCACAATCTGCACACCAAGAAAATGGCTGAGATTTCTACAGAAAGGACAGAAAATTGTTTTGAATACACACCCATCTTCTTCACACCAACTACCCTGTGCTGGAGCACTTTCAATAGATCTAGTGCAGAGTTCTGGATGAACACATGAAGTGTCAGTCATCACAACTGGTACACTTTGTGCATCAACATAATGCGTTAAATTTTCTTTTAGAAGAGATGCTAGGTGAACTTTTGTTGATGAGGTTAAGGAGCACATTATATATTGGTTCTCAGGAAGACCTAATGAGCTTTTGCAGACTGAACAAGAAATTTGTAATCTTCTTTCCATAACAGGAATAGAAGATGCACATGAAGCAACATAATTATTCTCTGAGAGCAATTGAGAAACATCTGACTTTTTGAACTTTTGTTCTGTACCATCAAACTCAAGACCAAATTCAATTCTGCGATTTGCATCTCTGCTGGCAGTTAAGCTCCTCATTAAACCAGTACGAGCAGGAGATTTAGCAAGGGGGACATCAGATTGTTCTTCTTGTGTTACGTCAGTAACTGGAGATCCCATGGACTTTCTCCTTTTTTGAGCATGAGAATTAACACTCGAATTCATAGACAATTCCATTTCTAACAGAAGGCTGTTCGTGTTCATAGTCATCATTCTTTCAGGAGTAACTAATACTGAGCACTGGGTTCCAGAAAGAGCCTTGTTTGTACCAGGTGAAGCAAAAGAGCAAGTCAATACTTGATCTTGGAGCTCAGTAGAAGCATCAATCATGGTTGAACTAAAATTATCATCCTTCGAGAAGGTTCCAGGACTAGCTGTAGAACACGGGGTCTCCTTGACAAGAGATACCTCTGGATCATTATGAGAGAAAGTCATTGATAAAGCCTCAGGCCACCTGCAAAAGGATGACTTTTACCTTGAAGTGGTGACTCGTAACATAATTATAAAAATTATAACTGGCAGAAGATATTCGCAAAATATTATTTGCATACAAGAAATAGAAGTGAAATTTAGATAGGAAGTGCTGGAAAGCAAGTCAGTGGCCTGTGAACACAATTTAAACCTGCTCTCTATTGACCAATCGTTTTTGTACATAATGGTTAATTGTACGTTCATATTTCTTCCCCTTCATTCACATTTACCACATTTTTTTATTCTATTCCATGTTTAGAGGGTAGCAGTGTACCTTTAACCAATACTGCTCTGTTGCCCATATCTCATGAGTAAACTCCAAAACTTGATCCGTAAACTTCAGGAGGTAGCTAACGAAGCATTTTACCAGAAGACCGATGACTAGTCCAGTCATCTATAGCACACTAACAGCTAATAAAATGGTAAAAAATGGAATTGTAGAGTCACCTTGATTCTCTCTGGAAACTGCACTGAAGGTCAATATGTTGTGTGCGGTTGTTACTGTCCTCATCCATCCTTAAAGATGCATTAACGTCCACATCACCTTCAGACTTCTCGAGGGAAACAGAAGCATCATAGTTGGATCCAGAAAGCATGTTTTGTCCATGATGATCAGCCTTGCTTAGTTTTTGATTCTTCACTCTAAACCCTTTATTTTGAACCATATTGGTCATACCTTCAGACTTTTCCTCATTAATATCAAAATTGTTTACAGCATTTGTTGTATTTTTCCCTATCCTTTCCTGCAAACAAGTAAACAACCTAAATTATATAGTTCATCCAACAAGTAAACCATGAAAACAGAAAGTAAGAAAGTAGATTAAGAACCAGCATCAGCAACATTTATGACCTTGACATCTTTGAAAAAGGATTTTAATCCCTCTATTGAAGTTTCAAAGCTGTCACATTGCCTAATTGATTTCCTCAGCCACTTTGATATGTATGCTCTATTCCTTTCTTCTTGATAACGCTCATCTGCTTCCAAAGAAAAAATACCATTCAAGCCAATGCTAATTAGACGTCAATAAAAGGTTAAATGGGCATAACAGATATGCCATAAGAAATTCCAATTATTTAAAGATTTGCAATGCAAGCAACCTCCAAAAACTACTCCTATTACTCATTCTGAATTGCAGCACAAACTAGCCAAACTAAAATGTTTACCCCGGCAGCTAGCAGAAACTTTATGGTGATGGTGAGTTTGACAAGAATTCCGTAAAAGAAGAGTTGAGAAATCTCACCTCTAGCCTGGTCAGACAAAGGCAACCATGCCAGAGATTTTCAAGGATATATAAATCTGGGTAGATAATTACAGATCAAGCTAAGTAAAAGGACAACTAATCAGTAAGCTCAGAATGATTTACCTAACAAAATGATGGCTCCATAATCAAACCTGTGCCTTATGCAACGTCCTATAGAAAGTCAAAGGCAATTTCCATCACAATTTTTATCACAATACATTATCAAGAGTACAATAATCAGATACAATTAATAATTAAAGAGAACTGAAAACCAAACATGATTGCTGGGAAAAAAAAAAAAAAAGGATCTCACACACCTAAATTGCAGAATAATATCAAATAACAGTTAGGCAAATGTAAGGTGGAAACCCATAAGTGCACACCTGCGGCTTGATTTAGAGCTCGGAAAGCTTGGTGACAGTACCACTCATTCCCACTTAAAAGTCCTTCGGAAGATTTATGAGTATCATTATATTTCTTCTTTAACGCAACTTGGATATCATTTCTGGTAAGTTCAATAATCAGAATAATAGGATATTTTATTCTACACCATTTAATAAAGGAAAAAAAACTTACATGTTGGGGAAAGGTATTCCAATAATTATCTGAGATAGTTAAGAACTTACATTGTCAACAGTCTAGAATTAGAAAAGTTACAAGTAGAAAAGCCTCTTAATGAAACTAATGCTTCTAGTTAAATGAAGAAGCAATTATTTTCAATGGCACAAAACAAGAGCAGTTGTTTCGTCTTTTCCACAACTCTATCATAGAGATATCTTGAGGGCTGAAATGGAAATAAATTACCCAGGCATTTTTGAAGAGAACTAAAAGGATACAACCACCCGGGCATTATCATCTGTGAAGTCAATTCCTTCTGAAACCTGCAAGCATATCTAATGATTGAGCTTATGTAGACTCAAAAAAGTTCAGATTGATTTATCATGCATCTAGCAGCTAGACCACTTTTAAAAGTACCATTCACTGTATTTCTTCCAGCAGAAACTCCGGTTTAACTACAAACTTAATTAAAAATTTCCCCCATACTAGCTCAAATATGAGTCATTCAACCTTTCTAACCAACCTGATTTTTGATCATGATTCTTTTGGGCTATTCTAGCCAATCCCAGTCTTTGTTTTCTCATCAGTATCATTCTTGATTTATATAATCAAACATGTAATTTCAAATTTTGGTTTGGTTTCATGTATGTATAAGAGTATCATAGCCCCAGCACATATCTTACACCAATATTAAACAATGCAGAAGATCAAATTGGCCCAAGACTAACCATTTTATTACCAAAAAACAGGTACGCCAACGAAGAGGGATTCTGGGTGGAAGACAGTGCCAACTATTCCTCCAAAGAGGATATGACTAAAATGGTTACTGCCATAGTAATATATAATATCTACCTTTCCTCGACAAACTGCAAGAAAAGCAGCTCCTTTCTTTGGGTTTTCTAGGGATTCTCCTGCATTGAAGTGATTAAGTTCTATCTTCTTAACCTGTTGCTTTCTCCCAAAAGCAGGCTTTTCCTGACGGATTGAGTGATAATAACCTTTCAAAACAGCTTCAAAGTCATCCTGGTTTCCTCCTTTAGGTTCTGCACTAACCAACGCAAAATAAGAGTTATGAATATCACTAATTGTAATGCTAAGGTGTAAGATCAACTTAATACAAATGCCAAGTAAGAGGAAATCAGCTCGAGCATCAATGCTAAAAGAGAGAACATGAGAAACTTGACATTCATCATAACTACTTCCAAAGGAATATCTACACATCACATGATAGCAAAGCATGAGGAAAAAAGGGTTGTGCTTACCAACAAATAGGGATTTTTTCACATTCAGTTGAGACCATTGACCAGTTTCACGCCAGTGATTGCATAGTTTCTCCATCAGCTTATAACTTGGAAAGAACACTAGACAGCCACCCGGAACAATCTTAAAGATCTCCTCTAAAGATTTCCCAAGTGCATCCTTCACCCAAAAAAAAAAAAAAAAATTACTTATGCACAAATGATAGAAGATAGCATCACTCGAATCAATTGAAAATTAATGATAACATGCAGAAGTACCTGAAATTGATATGCATCTGCTGTTTTATAACTTGCGTTCATTGGATAGTTACCTGGACCAGAGGAGATTATAGCAGGCCACACCTACAGAGACAAGGTTGATAACTCATACTTGGACAACTGTTGAACCAAATTAAACCAAAAAAAAAAAAAACTACAGAAACAATGAAATTTTCATTTTAACCTGCGATTCAACGTCAATTACATGCGGAGCTTCCAAACAAGTTTCAAACTGAACTCCAAGCTCAGATGAAAAGGAGTTCATTGGTGACAACGTCCTAAATCACCAAGGAAAAAGATGACAAATATTGTAAAAGTTACTTGGGGCATGGCAAAAAGCAATTGCATGGAACTGAACAAGAGAATATTAATTATGTGCAAGCTTCCCCCAAAGTCATAGTAATGTATGGAAGTCAGATTAAATTTCTAAGATAGGCACACTGGGAAGATCCTGATCCGCCAGATAGGTCAAAAGAGGTAAGATTAACTTGTTTGGCCACTAAAAAGTTCATTGTCTAGTGTACATGCTTTCTCAAAAATATGCGCACAAAAGCAAAGAAAATATTGGCATAAACCACTTTGTGCCCTAGAATTAAGAATCTCTGTTAGCAGACTAGATGTGGTGAAAAAGTATGCTTACCCTGATGTTAATATGACTGACAAAGCAAGATCAGCAATATCTCTAAAGACGACAGCTGGATTCAGGCACCACAAACTTAAAGTACATGACCAATTGCCAGGTTTTCCTGATACAAGAACAAAACCAATCATAGTGACAATGACAGCAACAATACTTGCAGCTGTATTATCTTCCAGCAATTTTAATAAAGAGATAAACAAAAGCGGTAAACTGATCAATGGTCTCTGGCAATGAGAGCAGCAAAGTTATATCAGACATAATAACTATCAAAATGACTGACCGTAGCCAATTATGTTTTCAAACCAAAAATGGACCAACAACAGCCACTTACCAGCATCTCTTTTAACATATCGCTGTAAAACAAGCTGATAGCAAGAAATGTGACACCCATTCCTCGAAAAAAAGTAAGTTAAAGAAGAGAACAACCCTGGGTAACATTATCAGAGAAGTCAATTGCTGTGGTAAAGCTTCAGTGGCCAATAGGTAAGCTCAGATACATAAACATGAAAATAAGAACCCAGTACCTTCCAGTATGATCACCGACATCCCACTTAAATGCGGTACATCTGACTCTGTATCTGAAGCGGCTTTGATTGCCTTAATAAAAAATATACAAATAAGTTGTAACGGAAAATGATATGAATAAAAAACAAATCACTCAAAATACCTTTGTAGCACATTCTAGCAAGATGGGAAAGAACTGTTGAGTAATATTAGCTTCTTGGAGCTCTCTAAAAGCCTTATCACCTGTCCAACTATGGCATAGCGTGATAAAATAAACATCAATGAATAAATATCCTTTACTACTGGTATATCAAAAGTCACATTTACACGGAACACTCATACTTCCACCTAGTTCCCATGATTTAACTGGAGAAAGGAAGACAAAATAGATGGACTATGTTTCATAAGAAAGATTTCACAAGGATTGCATTGCATGATCTACACAATAATTATGGAGAAAATTAAACTGATTATCATTGTTTTGTAGCACATTAACCTAATTCAGAATTTTGCTTAAGAATTCCTGCCTGGCAAAATCTTCTGACATTTCAAGGTTAACAATGAATTTTAAGGCTAATTCACAGATGCAAACAAGTTGCTTCTCTGATAAAAGAAAGTAATTAAATAAGCAAACTTGAAAACCATGCAGGCATTTATCCTTTTCTAAGAAACAAAAAAGAAAATGATATGTCAGAAGTTCAAATAGAGTCAGGTGAACCAAGAATATGTCACAATTCAGACGTCATTAGCGACTTGTATTTGAACTGAATGACATGATAAAAAAACATTTGCTCTTAAGATGGTATTAAAGGGATAGTGTCAATGTTCTTTCTACTCATCCAAAGGATTTAGCTGAGAAAACTAGAATATATGTTTATGGAAACCAGGTATGATGAAATATGTAGAAATCCAATCTTGCCTTTTAATTATTTCTCCATGGAAAAACATATAATGCCCACAATTAACATCTCCCATTTAAGCTTCTAGAGGACTTGGCAGCATCATGAACATTTAAAAGAAACTTGAAGCCTTGTAATCAATAATGTAAGAAATCAGAACTTATTCACGCATAAAACAAGTTAACTCACCAAGTTATATGATGCTGAAACCCACGCTTTTCCAATGTACTTTTCCTCCTCTCTATCCAATTTATAAGGTCCTAACAATATTACTAGCACTCACTTAGACCACTTAAACATCAATGATATTTCAAACAAACCAGGGCAAAGTATGTCTGAAACAATTACCTGCAACATTTCATATAAAGGTTGATAAATCAAAACATCAACTACAGACAGTTGCTCTAGTTCCATCTGCAATTCTTTCAGAAGGCATAACAATTATTTAGCAATAAACTATTAAAATCAAGAAACAGAAAAATCATAGTTTCATAACTTACTGTGCAAAACATCTTCTTCAACATCCACACTGCCAGCATCACGAGCTATATCCTCTATATTGCTGCAAACAAGTTAATTCATTTTAAACAGATAAACAGATCTGAAGGTTAAGAGAAATCTAACTTTAATGACTAATTCAATGATCGTCGAAAACATGTTCTGAAAAACAGAATTGATCCTACTACATCAGATGACAATAATTATGTGTCCTAACTATGGCATCTATATCATTTCTACAGTGCTCCAAAAGGAGATTTCTGATCCTAAATTCATATTAGAACCTGCAGCTGGGTTCATAAAATCGCATGAGTTACCTTAGGATAAGTTTTTAAACAGAAGTCTTTTATTAGAAGGAAAAAGTTGTGCCAACATACATAGGCAAACAAAAACATTAAAAAAGGAAAAAAGGAGAGGTCCAACCTACATTGAACTGTTCGGAAAGGTGACATTTAACGGATTAGAAATTCACCACTTATCAATCAGAAACCTTATTGATAGTCTA